>VWZZ01003707.1:27618-41533 GCA_013399095.1 Psophia crepitans | reverse complement strand
GGAAGGCTAAAGCCCAACATGAGCTCAATATGGCCACGGTGGTAAAAGACAACAGAAAGTGGTTTTGCAAATATATTGACAGTAAGAGGAGGGCCAAGGAGAATCTCCATCCTTTACTGGATGTGGTGGGAAACTTGACTACTGAGGATAAGGAAAAAGCTGAGATTCTCAATGCAGCCTTTACATCTGTCTTCAGTAGTCAGACCAGTTGTCCTCAGGGTACTCAGCCTCCTGACCTGGAAGTCTGGGACAGGGAGCAGAATAAACCCTCCATGATTCAGGTTGCAAGAGTTAGAGACTTACTACTCCACTTGGACTGCCACAAGTCCATGGGGCCAGATGGGATCCACCCAAGGGTGCTGAGGGAACTGGTGGATGTGATTGCCGAGCCACTCTCCATCATCTATCAGTGGTCAGGGTCAACGGGAAAGGTCTCAGATGACTGGAGACTTGTTAATGTGACGCCCATCTATAAGAAGGGTCATAAGGAGGATCCAGGGAGCTACAGGCCTGTTAGCCTGATCTCGGTGCCAGGGAAGGTCATGGAGCAAGTCATCTTGAGGGCAATCACACGCCAGGTACGTGACAACCAGGGGATCATACAAATTTGGAAAATAAGTCTCTTCTCTTGTATGAGTTCAAGGCTTGATGGTTCCTTCTTCCCCTTTACTGTCTAGGACATTGAATTGGCTCCTTGGATCTTGATGGTTGCACCATCCCTTCTCATGGACCACTGCTGCACCCAGACTTGCAAAATGGTCTGTGACAAGGCACCTGACCTCATGCTCGAGTAAATGGCAGAGAAGGGAACCTTTCTCACTCAGTTGCAGCCTGCCTGCAGCAATCCCTGCAACTACTTCGAAGCCCTGAATAGGTAAGCAAAAAACATCTAGCTGGCCATGCCAGCACTGAGAGGACACTATCCTTTAGCAGGAGCTAAAGGAAAAGAGTGAAAAATCCAACCAACATGCTCCTCAAATATAAACTGTTTCCCATTTTCTATATTAAGAAATACATAAATATATGTCTAACTATATATACTTGATTTTAACAACATCCTTAGCAGTATCTCTGATATTAATTCAGTAAACTATATTAGGGAAGTAAATATATATTTTACATACCTAGCCCCTAATTTTAAAACATTTTTAAATGTCTGTCTACAAAACATAATAAATAAATAGGGACATCCAAAGAATTTCAGATTGAAATGACATGATTTATAATTTGAAGCATGGCAACAATAGCTACAAGTATTTTAATGACATGTTCTCCAAAAAGTCAGAGGAAAAAAAAGGACCATATGTGAAACAAAGTAAGGATTTTACATACTAATTTCATCTTTCTGAGGAAATTATAAGAAGCAGTCACCTTCCAGCTTTTATATAGGAGAAATAACTATGACAGCTAAGGTGTCATAACGGCTAGGTAAATAATTATTGGCACATTTACTTCTTGAGACATTAACTTCTAGTTTTTTATACTCACCTAAACCCAACACAAACTAAACAAACTTAAAAAAATATTTTTTTTTATTATTCTGAAATAAATGCATCGTAGTCTTTCAGTGGTGCAAAAATAGCTATAAAAAGGCTGAGCTTACCAGAAGACGATTACCACCTAGTGTCTAATGCTAGTATTACCAACGTGGTAAGAGAGGGAAAGACTCGTGCAGCAAAGTAACTCGAACAGTAGGAAATCACTTCTGAATTTGCTAGAAGACTACACAGCTACTTTCCCCCAATTAACTAGCAGTCCAAAAGAATAACATAAAGTATATGTCAAGACTGACTCAGCCCTAAGAAATTAAAGAAATACTAGTGCCTTCCAAAATGCAAATGTTCGGGTCAACATTTGGGACAATGCTGTATTGAAAGTAAGTTTTTGTGCTGACAGTCCTCTTCCTGCGTACTGAGGTGCATGTGGATGCTGTCAGGCTGACAGGCAGGAATTCAGGTTGGTTACTTGCTAATCTACAGCAAACAGACAACACCAGTCCATCACGTCAGAATTTATTCTTGTTCAATTTGTGATCACCTGCTGGTTCTTGCTGGATTCAAGTAAAAAATGAAGACTTTACAGGGGACTCTGGCTCTACTGAATGTTAACTTCTATTTATGAGAAGAACAGTAGTTTGCTAATGTTGTTTAATAGATTTCAGAACGGTCAGTGCTGAAGAAAGCAGGCCATTTAAATACCTACAAGGCAGAGGTGTTTAATCCTAAACAGTTGAGATACTGAGAACTGCAAAAAACCTGCTAAAAAACAATCCTGTGAGGAGCTGCTGAAAGACACTGGCTGAGTGGGTAAAAACATACTCGGTACCATAAAATCCAAAGAAAAACTGAGCAGGAAACTAGATAGTAGCTTAATATTTTGCTTAGTGTACATTTCAATGTTAAAGGTAGGTGTCCACACAAAATGCAAACTACAGTAATATTTCCAGGGTGTCGTAGTAAAATGATCACAGTGAAAATAATACTTTAATAGGCTTTTGTAAATGTCTGCAAAAGATGCAATTAAAATACTACTCTAGGAAATGGCAATAGATAATTTTAAAGTTGCATTTTAAATATGTGACTCAGTAAAATCCTGAACTGGATATATCATTAAATCACTTGCTCTCTGTTTTCCAAATTCATTTTTCAAACGCAAAATATTTTCTCAAAAAAGCAGCAAAGTCCAATACAATTTAAAGAATCTAAAAGAAAAGATTGGGATTTAAAATGGTGACAAGCCACACTTGTCCAAATTAAAACTTTTCTTTATAAAAATCATACACAACTTTGTGTATTTGAAAGACACAAATTTATTTTATCCACTGATGTTTGCCTTATATATAAACACTAAGAATATTGTTCAACTGTTTAAAATATTTTGTCCATATTCAAGGCAAAGTTGAATAGACAATAAAGTTGAAAAGACGATAAATTACTAAGTGAAATATTGAACTGGAAAAAAAAACCAAAAGCCCAACCTTTAGAAGTAAGTTAACTGCTTTCTTCTGGGAAATACGTTTCCAAGCCCTACAAACATACCCAGAAAATGAGTTCTGAACAAAACTAGGAGCTACCTTTGAAATTTTAGTTTCATATCAGTTTAAGATATCGCTCACATTCCTCAAAGGAAACTGTTAATACACTTCACGGTACACAGGGTACCTGTAAACCCAATGTATATCTGCTGTTTCTGCATCAAATAAAGTAGAAGTCAAATTAAGTACATGATGAGACATCAAATGTAAATATCAAACGTGGACATGCAACCTATTCATTGGCCACATTTCCCACAACTGGAAGATTTTTCCTTGATCTTTGGCAATATCTGGATATTCTGCAGGTTATCATAAGAAAGGGCTATGCTTTTTTTTTTTAAAAAAAAAAGGTTTAGTTGTAATTAGTTAATTTTCTGAGATGTTTTAATTTGTAAAAAAGTATTTAACCATTTCTGAAGCCAAAACCAGATTTGAGCTTTCATAAAATAATTAATTACTTTTCTAACAAACACCATTATACTTATCAAATCCATTAAAATATCTTATCAATTGTCTTTCAGGTAAGCATTTAAATAATTTTATGCACATGCTGCAAAATAAAATGTTTCCAAAATACTGCATTTTACAAAACCCTCTATTTTTAAAGTTTCGTTTCAAATCTGATGCATGTTATTATAGTTACCTACATGTTTTGCTCCAAAAAGCACAGTATGATTTCTGTAATTCTGCTGTTGACGTACAAAAATCCTGCATGTTGACATACACTAGGTCCAAAAAAATTAGTATGTGTTATCCTCTCAGTTATAGTGAAATGTTAAAGTGAGATGATTTGTTCATAACCACAGTGGTGAGTCACAGAAAAAAAATGTTGTAGGAATTCTTGACCTTATTTACAAGCTACGTACCGCTTTACTGTACACACACAACAACCCAATGAAGTAACCAGAAGAACAGGAATGAGTGACAGTAGAGGCCCAGAGATACTACTGAAGATCAAAATAATATTTTTTGAACATTGAATACCATTTTTTTTCACTGTTTATCCGTCATTGTATCAGCAGCATTGTATCAGTCATTGTATCAGTAGCATTTCTTTTAGGCTTGTAACATTTACAACTCCTGTGCCATGCCACAGAAACCTAGCCAGTGCTGGGAACTGCACAAGTGCGTAACGAAAAGCCCTTCCCAGTAGAAGCAAGCATTACTTCAGTGTGCTTTAACTAACACAGAGCTTACTCAACAGAAAAGCAGAGGGACTGCAAGCAGTTCTTTTGCAGATGCTAAGGAGAGATGAGAATACTGCATACTGTCACAAAAGACAACGGTGATATGGCAGTAGAAACTCATTTTTATCTTTTCCTTGACAGTGAAGATAACAAGTTTTGATCAACTCAATAGCAAAAAAGTGGTTTAGACCAGAGTTAAAAAACTCTGGTTTAGGAGAGGATTTCAACAGTTGTTGAACAGACTGGTTCTGTAAGTGTTACCGTCCACTGAATCTTGAATTGCTACTGCAGTCAGTTTTCATTACTTTGTTTTCGTTTGACATTAAATTTCCAACCCATTACACTTCAGAAGCACACAACAGCCTTCTCTGGAACTGAGAAACAGAGCTTACTGGTATAAATGTAAAAGGAAAGAAAAAGCTTAAACATTACAAAATACTGTGACTACTATGCAATTGTTTACAGAGTATTTTGCAAAAAACTAATAGTAGTATGTTTTCTGTTGGTACTGGTTGAGAAGGCAACTTCTCACAAATCTGCCTCATACAGGCAGATATTTAGATATTTGCAAAATCAATATGTGTTTGATATTTTCTGCAACGTGGGTTTACATAACCCCAGAACAGTCTAAAAAACGTGATTACATTTGGAAAACAGGACCATTTCAGGAAGTGGTTTAAAAAAAATAAATTATCTGCCTACATCACCAACTGTGACGGAATAATTTCACATGTAGTACAGATAGACTACTGTCAAAAGCTGAACTGCCAACACAGGAATGGGGAGTATGCAGTACAATCTCAGGTCCTCAAAAACTTCAAATGTGCTTTTGTATTCTGCTGGGCTTAACCCTGTCCTGGCTTCAGCTGGGAGAGTTAATTTTGTTCCTAGCAGCTGGTACAGTGCTGTGTTTTGGATTTAGGATGAGAATAATGTCGATAGCGCTGTGGTGTTTTTAGTTGATGCCAAGCAGTCAAGGGCTTTTCAGTTTCGCATACTGCCCTGCCAATGAGAGGGCAGGGGGCATCCAAGAAGCTGGGAGGGGACAGACAGGACAGCTGACCCAAACTGGCCAAAGAGATATTCCATAGCATATGACATCATGCTCCGTATGTAACTGGGGGGTTGCCCGGGAGGTGTGGCAGCTCAGGAACTAGCTGAGCATCAGCTCTGGGTGGTGAGAAATTGTGCTGTGCATCACTTGTTTTGTATATTCTATTGTTGTTGTTGTTATTATTATTATCATCTTCCTTTTCTGTCCTATTAAACTGTCTTTATCTCAGCCCACGAGTTTTACCTTTTTCTTTCTGATTCTCTCCCCCATCGTACTGTGAGGGGGAGTGAGCAAATGAATGGCTGTGTGATTATTTTAGTTGCCTGCCAGGTTAAACCATGTCAAGCCCTTACACATCCTCATGTTCACAGGAAACACACCGAAGACTGTCAAAAAAAAACCCCAACAAATTTAGTTGTGAAGCTGCTAACAGTAAAGCAGCTTGTCAGCCACACTTAGGTGTCTCTTAAATAGTTGCCAAAATTTTAGAGAGTAGAAAAAGCATCTTGTTTTACTCAAGAATTAAAAATAGTCCCATCTGCAAAAAAAAATCACAAACCATTTTATGGCAACAGCTTCTATTCTATTCATGATTCTGCAATACAGACAGTGCTGTAATACCTTACACAAGTCAGTTGGAAACAATGATATCCAGGATTTTGCAAAATCAATGCTACCAATTCAAGTAGAAGCAATGATAGCATCTACAGCAAATTCTTTACAATTTAAACCTCAACATAGATAATGAGCAGCTGACATATGCTACAATGAGACTAGTTCTCTCTTGATCTGTGGTCTGTCTGGATCTAAAGAAAGCACCACAGAGTAATTTTACAGAAATCTTTTCAACTTGTTTAGAAATCAAAACAATGGTACCAAAATTTACAACAATTACCTCTGGTATATGCCCATTTAATGAAAACCAATGTTTTCAATGGCAGTCTTTAAGAAGAAAGGTTGAGTCACACAACGCAGAAAGTTTGAGCCATTTTCTCTCACGGATAAGGAGATAGTGAAATATAGAGATTGAAGAGCCAGTAAAGGTAACTGAAATGAAATCTAACACTATAACCTACCATGTTAACTGTATAATTATGGATAATTCAGAAAAGAGTTAAACTACAGTGATGGCACAATATGAAAACTCTTTTAAGGCTACCTTTCAGCCACAGGGAGCAAGATAGACCATAAAGAGATTGTCTCCGCTCTGACCTCTTACGCCTCTTACTCACATTTTTTCTTTCTTCTGTACCTTTCACTGGATCCCTAGATTTCTCTGTTTAATGTCTTTAGCATTGCAATCTTCTATTTTTCTGTAAAAATAGTGCAGATTTCTCTTCTGGTTTTGCCTCTTAGCTCTGGTATCTAAGAGAGAGTCCTATTAGTGAAAGAATATTTCATGCCAAGATTTTTTTTTCTGAAAACTACTAATAAAAATAATACTTTCCTAAAAACACTGGCATAATTTCACTGTGATCAGTTCTAAAGGTCTTATCGGTCTCAGCTCACAATTAAATGCTCTTTAAAGATCACAATGATTTATTCTGGTTAACTAATTCTGGGCAGATCTCCCTGGCAGTATGCGGCCCGTCGGCTGGCCACCCTTCCAAACAGCCCACTGCCTTGCTCCATCTGCACCGGAAGGGCACGTACTCCGAATGCAGTAGACAAGAGCTGCATTTCTGGAATACAAAGCTAAGAGTCTGTAAATGGCCTCAAAGAAAGTTCAAATGGGATCGTGAAATTTCAGAAATCAGCAGTCAGAAGAGGTTCATTTCCTACAGAGAAAGAGAGTAAGAACAGGCTGTAATTGCTGGCAACTATTGTTTCTAATCAGAGGAACACTAATGCCTATAATTGCTGCCAGCTGCTCAGCAGAGGTCAGAAAGGTAAGCTGAATGTTAGGAATTATTAAGATAGAAATATAGAACAAAACAAAGAAAATTCGTTTGCCACTGGTTGTGTATATAGCACCTGCAAAAGGATATTCAAATGTACAGAACGACTTCCATACAAAACGGAACTACATAGCAGCCACCAGCCTGTGCTTCCCCAGATCCTCCTTTTTGCCTTAATGGAAGGTGTAGGTGATGTTTGCCTTTTTCAGACGTCATCAACCTCCCTTGGTCACCATGATCGTTTAAAGATGATAGAGTGGCCTCACGATGACATCAACCAGCTCCCTCATCACCCTTAGGTGCATCCCATCTGGTCCCATCGATTTCTGTATGTCCAGTACACTTCGGTGCTGCTTTAGTCTCTCTCCCACTGCAGGTAATGCTCCATTTCCTCAGGCTGTGCTACTAGGCGAAGGGACCTAGGAGGCCTGGGAGCAGATGAAAACCACCCCAACAGTGCAAAGAAGGCATTGAGGCCTCTTCCATATCTTTTGTCACTAGGTGTCTTGTCCCTCTGAGCAGTAGGCCTGTAGTTTCCTTCATTTTCCTTTTGCTGACCATGCACTTAGAGAAGTCCCTCTTGTTACCCTTCATACACCTTGCTAGTTTCAGCTCCAGCAAAACTTTAGCGATCCTGATTTGATCCTTGTGTGTAAGACTCTTCATACCCTGTGCCTTGGGTATCTCCTTTTGGTCAATGTTCAGGACAGGATCTTGAGTTAGATGGAGCTTTCTTTATGACCCAGTACAATAGCTGTTAAGTTTTTACACTCAAGGACACTCCAAAGAGTTGGTACACACACTTGTCCCCCAAGAGCTAATGAAGCTGCTTTCAACTCAGACCCATTAGTCAGAAAGGACATGCCCACCAAAATAGTTTAAAAGACTCTGTGTTAAAAAGTACACTTTCCTCCTTACCCATTTAATTAGGGGGTTTCCACAAATGGTAATATAAACTAGGATTATATGAAATATAATCTTCCTGCAGAACCTCTCTGAGTGGTGAATTTCTTTCTCTTCCTCCACAAGGACTGATGCAAGTTGGGAAAAGGAGAAGTCTATCACAAGAAGAGAGTGAACAAAGGTTAAAAAAATGAAAGTCTAGAGCTTAACATAGCTATTAGAAAAATAATTCTATTCCTTCTTGGTGGGTAAATTCAGTTACAAAGAAAAAAAAAAACTATTCAAGAACTTCTTCAGAAGCTGTCTCCTTTAGAATGTTTTGTCATACCTGAAAATGAGCACATGCATTCAACCGAGATGAGACAGTCCTGATGGCAGTTTTAAAATTTGTGTAGCCCAGAAGAGAAGGTTTGCTTCTGATATAATTCTGAACACATGTATCTATACTGATTGCAAAATCACAACCCTGAGAAACAGCATCACCTTTTTTTTGGTGGTCAGGGAAAAAAATTGGTACCATAGATGCACAAGAGGAGAATCCTCACCCTTTCCACCAAAATGCTGTCTTCTTTTTCTACCTAGCCTTTCTTTCTTGCCAGTTGCACATCACCACAGCATTTTTCAACACTTTTTTGTTCCTTTTCTTGATTTCTGTATGAGTCAGACATACAGATTAAAAAGTTGTTGCAGTCCAGAGGCCTTTCTCCTAGACTGTGAAAATGTTTCAGTAGGTCATGTTGCACTACAGACCACTTGAACCACGTCCCGTTAAAGAAATCTTTGTATGTTTATTTGTGAATAAGGAGGGAATTTGATTGGAATCTGACTAGCTGAGCAGGGATTATAGAACAGCATGCTTTAGTTAATAATTTTCTTTACATTTCAAATGTAAATTAAGAAATTTCCTACTATTCCACTTGAAAAAAAGTGACATCTGGTTTTGTGAGACAACGAAAGTCTGAGATCATATGTGACAGAAAGGAAACAGGCTTTAAAAACTTCAGAGGCCTTTATAAACAATCAGAGATACTATGAAATTCAGAAAGATCTCTGAAACCTATTTTTTTTGTACATATGATTCTCTGATTCTATATGACAAACTTTAAAAGCACATTAGGAAATGTAAAGAAACATTCATCACAAAACTGTTAAGATTCACCAAAGGCCTTTTTAGATCTAAAACTACTCAGGAAGTTGCTTCAAAACTGCTTGAATTTCTACTGGAAACACACACAGTAATTTTGGTTTCATATTTGTTTAGCTTAAATGTCTTTCATTTATAAATTACAAGAGTGGCAGAGCTCTACCTTAGGGAAAAAACACAACCCTATTCCAGAAATGTGCATGTATTATATATGTAAATACACTGCTTTCTACTGCCTTACAGATGCTCATGTTTGTCTACACCTATCTGCAGTCCTACATTACTTTTGGAGGTAAGAACCATCTATGTCCTGTCCTTGTACAATGCCCACAGTTATAGGGTTGGGGTCAACAAATGACAGTAATATAGACAATGAATGAAATAATGAATATGATTCACTTGATTTCTGCTATTTCGGGAGTGTACAGAGTGAGCTGGAATTGACTTGTGGTGATGACAATGCGAGTTAAACACAGGCAAGTATGAGAAGTGCAACTGGCATGCAAACGGACGTTCAAAATGTACCCTCTTCTACAAGGGGATCCAGTAGTAAAAATCCAGTGGCAGCTTTTCAAAGACATTTGTTTTGCCTGTCAGATTGTCTAAAATCCTCAGTGTGGGAAACTAACTAATGCTGGTACGGAAACCTGGTCAGCATCCACGACATTTTTATTAACAGTAAAAAAGCAATGATGTACCAGCTGGTATTTCAGACTGTACAGCACCTCAGGTCTAGAATCTTAGATAAACTGCCCAAGAGAGGGAACGTGGTACTGCCATACTGTGACAAGGCTGACAATATACAAGTAAACAGATCTAAGTTTTGAGGCTGATCAAAGAGCACATTCAGCAGTTTCTAAGGTAATACATTTATTTGTATCTTTAGTTAGATCTTCCTTAAGAAACAGTTTTCACTGTTATTTTCCAGCATGTATAAATGTTTATGTAAGGATTTTACGTATTAAAAATAAGTTTATGCAATTATCTCTTCCCAAGGGAGACACTTCAATATACAAGGAAAATTAGTTCTTCCCAAGGCAGGGCGGTGGGGACTGGGGGGGAGAAGTCTATTTCATTTCCAAGATTGTGACAGTTTGGATAAATACACACCAAATAAATTATTGGTTAAAAATAGGAAATGAAAGAGAGGAGTAAATGAAGTTCCACAGAGATCTGGGTAAGAACTTTGGCTGTTCAATGCATATTCAAAAATGACCTGGAAAAGAGAGAGTGGACAATAAGGTAACAATGTTTACTCATGGTAGGAAGTTATTAAGGTAGTAACACTAAAAGCTGACTGTGAAGAATTTCAGATGGTTCTTATAGGACTGAGTGGCTGGAAAATAAGATAGTAAATGAAATTTGGTGTCAATAGATGTAAATGATACACAGGGGAAAAGTCATACATAGATACATGTGTTAAAAATTACAGGTTCTGAGCTCATCATTTCCACTACGGAGCAGATCTTGGCATTATGTTAGATCTTGGCATTAGATCTGTGAAAACATGGATTCAGTGCTTAGGAACAGGAAAAAAACCCCAAAACAACAAACCCAAATCAAATTATTAGAAAATACAGGGAAAGGAACTTTTGTAAAAGTAACATACTTTTGCCACTGTAGAAATTTAGGATTTGTACTAGTATTGTCACGTGGAGTAGAATGTTTTCTTAGAAGTTAAACAAATACAAAGAAAGCAATAAGAATGATCAAAGGTACGGAATAGTTTCCACAGAAGACACTGCGTGGCCCGGGACCCTTCACTCTGGCTGAGGAATGGCTGAACGGGGACATAATGGAGGCCTACACATGAGGAAGGGCAGGGAGAAGATGGATTGACTGTTTATTCCTTCAAAAACAAGACCAAAATGACATAAATATGAAGACAAGTTCAGGAAGCTTAAAAAAAACCAACACAAACCCACCAAAACCGAAAGGGAAGTGTTTCTTCATGCAACAGGAAGCAGACCTGTGAAATTCCTTGTCGAAAGACATTGTGGATATAAGAAGCTGATACAAGCTGAAGGCAAAATTGGATGTGCAACTGAAAGGGAGATCCACTGAGAATTAAAAAAGATATTAATGAACAGGATCAGGAAATTCCTTCAACTGAAGAAAGGGAGAAGCTGGGAAAGTGCTAGGGGACTATCACATGTGCTTGGCCTGTTCTTACTCTTCCAGTCTGTCTGTAGTCCCTCTCAGATACAGAGTACTTGGCAAAATGGGTCCTTCATTTCAGTCAGCACAGCTATTCTTATGTTCTTAATGTCACTGCTGTGGCCTAATAACATCCCTGTTTCTTATTTGGGTGAAACTCTATACACTTCTATACCTCAATTAAATCTATTGAATTAGGTGGTGGGATTTTTGCTAATCCCATTCTTCAACAGCTAGAAATAGTTTAATGTTTATTCAGGAAAAAAAATAATCTCTTCCCAACCTCCCCACAAGTGTCATTTTATATCTAGGAACATGGATTCTACTTGTAGTACCTGGTCAGCACTGATACTGATGCCTTTTGGAACAGCACATCTCAGGGAAAACAAGGATTAGTTGGAAAGGATCCAGAGAAAAATATCAGTAAGAGAGTGAAGCAGTGGAAAAGACTGCTGAGGAGAGCTTGTGAAGACTTCATCTCTGAAAGCTTTTAAAAACAAAGTATATTTCCGAAACAACATGAAAGTAGTTGATTCTGCAGAGGGACGAGAAGAACATCTAGCTCATGAATCCCCTTATTGTTAAAGGTTAGGAGAATATTAGGGAAAAGTACAATATTCACTTCTTTTTTTCTTATACTCTCCCATCAGCACCTGCTCATGGACTCTATCAGAAACAGGATAGCGGACTAGGTGGACCTTTGGTCTGACCAAGTACAACCATTCCTCTGTTCTTAACAGGGTTTGATTTTGAGGTACTTTTTGATAATATTTTTCCATGGGTTAATGATGTCATAGGCTACTTCTAAAATAATTCAGGTACAAGAGGAAGGTGGACCAGGAAATGAGAAAATCCAGGGAGAGAGAAAAAGGAAAATTGCTATACTGCAATCAGCTCTTACATGAAAATGTCTTTCAGTGACAATGTCGTTATACTGGTCTTCTCTTTTTTCCGAAGGAAGGGAATAGCTACCTTTGCAAGATAAAAAATGTATTCCAAAGACAGGAAAATCTGAAAGTTTAGGTCTCTATGTGAAAGGTTCTGTTTTAAAAGGAATATTCAGATTTAGACTCTGGTGTTTAAGTCCAGAAATGGTTCTTAAATAATGGCACTATCTTGTTTTTATTAAGTTGATAAGAGAAATCTGTCAGAAGAGTTGTTTGCACTACAACAGTCTGAGAGAGAAACAGGGCGAGTGGAATAAATTTCTTATAATTCCTATACAAACAACAAATATTGCCAAATTCAACAAAAAAAAAAAAAAAAAGGAAAGTAGACTTTCTGATGAGGAGACTAATAAAGGTCCTTAATGACATAACTCAAACAGAGAACAAATTTAGGGAGAATTGTAAATAAAGTCACTGATAAACAGGAGCTGGAACGTTTGGTAAATTGAGTAAAGCAGACAATGTGCATTGAAATAGATGAGCAGAAAAAGAAACGTTTATAAGAACAGCAAACTACAATTTTTGCTCACAGGTAGGGCAGAGAGTATTCTCAAAAACAGAGACTTTGAAAATGACTTAGGGTTTATGCTCAGTGATCAACTGATTCGAGCTCTATTAATAAAACATATGGGTAGTTCATATGGGTAGTTCAGTTCTAATACTCACAGTTTAAGAAGAAGATAGAAACATTCGAGACAGTTCAGAAAGGAATCACAGATTTAAATAAGTATTGAAAAATATGCCTTAAAGTGGAAGACACCAGGATCATAACTCGTTCAATTTATCAAAACAAAAAGAAGCCATTTGATCATGTTAATTGTGAGAATGCAGGGCTCTCATCTGATAGGTGAGATCTGACAGATGTGGCATTTATGCCACAAAATCTGGTGGCATAAAGCTACAGTTGCCCAGATTTCATCTTGGGAGAGAAAGGATTTATCCCAACCATTTACTCCAGGATAATTCTGGCACTTTTGTTATATGCAGTTCAGAGGACCAAAATTAGAAGCCTGAATTTCTTGGAGTCAATGCAGACAGTAGCAATTCACTCCAGAGTGGCAATTCAAAGGGCCTAAATTCAATACCTAAATATACTTCCCTGCTCTGTACCACACAACAGTAGCCACAAACACAGACAAAAAGCGGGGACGACTGAGCATTTGAACAAATTGTTAAGAGTTGTATGGGATTCTTTTTAATAGCATTCTTTTAAATATTATTTTTAAACCAACAATGTATGATTTTTCTACCCCCAAAAAATAAAAAAGGAGAAGGAGCTGTAATTAACCATACCAATCGGGAAGTTTTATGCTTTTTATCACCCAGAATGTCAGACTAGATGTTCTCATGAGCCCTCTTAGCTTTCAAATCTACGTCTCTACAATTTCTAAGAAGGGGAAACAAGTGAAGTTCACAAACAAGCATGTAGCGTTTTGTTATGTCAACCGTGTCCTGGGCTGCACCCAAAGAAGTGTGACCAGCAGTTCGAGGGATGATTCTCCCCCTCTACTCCAGTCTTGTGAGATCATGCCTGAAATACTGTGTCTGGCTTTGGGGCCTCCAGCATAAGAACGACATGCACCTGTTGGAC
>VWZZ01003707.1:0-19437 GCA_013399095.1 Psophia crepitans | reverse complement strand
GGGCGGCCGGGCGAGAACGGCCAGGGACGGAGCTGGGCTCCGGCTCCGCGCTGGCAGCGGGACACGCCGCCCAGCCGCTTTCAAACGCGGCGGCTCGACGCCTGACCCCGAACATTTCACAGCATCATTAAGGCTGGAGGAGACCTCAAGGATCATCTAGTCCAACCGTCATTTCTTCTGCCACCTTTGAGGAAGGAAGGAGGGAGAGGGCCAAGCGCAACGCTAACTCACCTGTGAGAGCAGCGAAGTTAAAGCAGATCTTTGCACCGAGCAGAAGCCACTGACTGCACTAAATGTAACGCAGTTTTAAAATATCACTGAAAATTCAAGAGTGATTTTGGAAATCACATCATAAAAGAGAGTGAAATGAAAAGGAGAGAGTAACATTTTCCACATTATCGGAAAAGAAAAAATCCTTTCATCAAAGAAAAAAAATGGGACCAAAAAAAATTATCTAACCTTAAGAGAAACAAGGTGGAATTATTGTCGCTTGAAGTAACAACCTACTCTGGTCACTGTTAGGGGCACAGGTTTGCAATGGACATGGCAGAGTTTCCCACACTGAAGCAGACTTGTCTGTGTCTGACAGACACAATAAAAGCTGAAAAAAAATATGGTTAATACTAATTTAATTCTGGGTTTATTCATAAACAAGAAATACTCTTGCTAAAAACAAATGTTTAAAAGTAGTGAGAGAAAAAAACAGATATTATTATTTAATTCAATGAGACAGTAAAAAAAGTAAAACACCTTCCATCAATTTCTTTAACTTTTTTTTTTTTCAACTAAAAAACAGTGCTTTCCTCTTCATGTAGATTTTGTGAATGTGTAGGTACACAACAAGGAAAATATCAACAAAATATCAACAAAAATGTTTGTGAACTTGGGAGGAGAAAACCTGACAAAGTAACCTACTCACAGTAAAAAGATTAGACCACAATCTTAGAAAAATAATTCCCCTCCAGTTATCCAAAAGTTGTGAGTACAACACATCAGATTTGTTTTGATATAACTCTTTAAAAGTAATTTAAGTCAGTTCATTAATATGTGTTTCCTAAATATAATTAATGCCCTCAACATATCTTTTTAAGGTGAGTAAATACTACTATGCCCATAAAGAAATACAGTATAAATCCCGATCTTGCAGACATATGTTAGTGCTTAGATCCTGTGTAAATGAGGAATCCTCTCAGATACATTCATCCTGCTTAGGATAGGGTTATCCTTAGAGGTATTCCAGTGAGTGCACAAGCTGAAGCACCTACCACAGAGTACCACAGACAACTTCACACTGCATTGCATGGAATTCCCTTGGGAATGCTGGCTGTCCTGTGCCCCACTCAGTCATGTCCTTCTGGCATACTGCTCATATCTGTAACTCACCCTGCAGCCCTAAGAGCCACCACCCACCACCCCCTTTTGGTGCCCATACCAATCTGACTAAATAAAAATGAAGCCACAGGCAGATCACTGAATTTCGAGGCCGATGAAGGCTGCACACTCCACTGAGGTGCAGGGCAGGGAAAAGGTGTGACTCAGTGTTGTCAAGTCAGACATGGAGCTCTGTAGCTGTTCACCACTTTGGTCAGTGCTAAGGGAGATGCCGGTACAGTGTAAGCCAGACCAAGGTGGTGGAGGCTGCTACCAATGTGTTCAGGCTTTCCCAGCCAAGGGCTAATGATAAATCTAATGAAGAAGAAAGCCACAAGCTAGCACAGGTTCTGCAGGTGGAAACACACCTGTTTCTGGGCTGCTACCCCACCTTGTCCCCTGTGGAAGCTAACCACACTGTATCCTGTGTGGCGCAGTGATTCAGGGCCAGCGAGTGCAACATTCCCGCAGTTGCTACAATCTGTAAAACAACCTACTGGTTAATCTACACCCTCATTGCTGTCCAAGTCATCCAGAACAATATTGACTGGCATTCATGAGCATGGCCTGTCTTCCTGTTTTGGGGACCATAGACAAGACACCCATTCTCACCAATCCATCATATCAATTGTGGGACACAATTGTATTATTTCATATTACTCTGAAATCTTGCTAATCTCTGAGGGCAACTCATAAGAATGGGGGCCAAGGGTTCCTTACTATGTGCTCCATACAATCCCATTGATCCTCCCCAGATCTGGAAACAACACCTCAGTGCCCACTCATCCTGCAGGGAGACACTTGCCAGGATCTTCAGGACTTGCCTCCTTATTTCCTCTCATGCTATTGTGGTTTCCATGGTTTATACTGATGTAGCCACATGGCCATAATTTTTAAAAATGAAATGCAGATACATCAGAGACCAAACAAAACTAAAAGTTCAGTGGAGTTAGGCTTGCCTTGGGTCCTCTACCGAAAGCAAGTGACCAGCCAGGTGATGAACTTCACCTAGTATGCTATGCATTATATACTCAGACAGTGCTACAGCTGCCTACAGGGTTTTCTCAGGATATCAAAATTCACTGCTGGTTTTCTTGTTCTTACTGACAAAGCATCCAGGTTGTCCTGGGGACACTGTATGCTGTATTAGCAACAGGACATTAAAATCTCAGTTCCTTTCAGCTCTGGCAAACAAATATTCTGGCTGACACAGGTTCACAGAGAGGTGTACAAAGCCATCTAGCAAAATAAAGGTATCACCAAAGGAATCTTTGTCTGCTTTTGCACCAAGTCTCTTAGCTGTTATGCGTGTATCCTACACCCTATTGCCAGGCACTGGGAATAAGCCATAGTTGTTTCATCCAGCGAACAGTGTTGCCTGACACTGTCCAGAGGCAGCTAGTCAACTTTGAGCAGCAGCATTAAAATCCGCTTCCAGCTCAATCTCTATTTTCTCACAATCAGTCGTGATGACCTAATATTAATTGTGACTCGGAGCACCACAGAAGAGTCCTTAGTTCTCATGACACAGCCTGGTTAGCAGGAAGAGACTAGGGATGTGTATTCCCCTTATAATGACAGTACTGCTGGGGTGATTTGTTGCAACCTCTTGTGTGTACTCTAATGCAGCCCTCCTCTCCCCACTTTTATACCGACTTCAGCATTACTTTTTATGTATCGCTGTGTGTGGACTAAGCAAAGGAATAATAGTTGTATTGGTGGGCAGATAAGTAGTCCCAAGATTTGAGTCATTTCAGTAGGTTTCCATAAACCAAATCATATTCATTTGGTGTACTAAGGGTATCCTTATGCTACTTACCTTTACTAATAGGCTACCCTGCATTAGCTACTCCATAGTAATTGAGTTTCAAGCTTTCAGACTAGAGGAAGGGTAATTTGTTTCATTGCTCTTTCACTGAGGACAAAGTATTGTGAATTATCTTCTATTTAATAGGAAAAAAGCATGCATGTAGATATTGGCATTAGAAGCTTTGGCATGTCAACTTCTTTGTGACAGCAGTAGTAGCCCAGAAAGTGTTAACTGAAGGAATAAAGATCCCAGCTATTTCTAAGGGATCATCAAAGGCAACTATACAGGACTGCAGAGCAAAGAAATGGCAAGGCTGATATTGAAGTTGTAGATGTTCCAACCAGATTTCAAAATAAATAAGAACTGCTTAATATATGGTTTCTGGGCTTGAACCCTGAAGGAGAGAAGCAGGAGACTTGCTTCATTCAAACCCTGGTAGCCTTGAAGGAAATAGGACAGAACATACGACTTTAGCCAGGGCAATGCTCCAAATCTGGATGCACTGCCTCCTGGACTTGGAGATGTGGCTTGCACGTTCTGAGCCAGGAATATCAACAGTAAGAGTTTGGGGAGAAAAATAACTGTTGCTTACTCCGTGGTGTTTCTATGGGCACTGGCTTCGCTCTGAAAAGTTATGCTCTAAGGATCCCCTTTGGCTCCTGGTGCCTGGCCCTGAGGGAGCTGCTAGCCTTATGGTGCTGCGCTCTGGCTTCTCCTAGACACCTCCTAGTCCTTCTCTTCAACATTTTCCTGAACAGGCAGGCAGATGGTGGAATGAAAAGTATGTTTGTAAAGCTACAGATAACTCCAGGCTAGGGAGGTCTGTGAACTCCAGATCAGAATTTAAATTCAGAAGAGAAAAACACAAGTAGCTACATGCAATAAGACACACCCTGCACAGCAGAGAAATGGGAATTTTGTGCAATTATTCCACTTTACTTTGCATTTATAGATTTGTCTGATATACTTTGTCAAGAAAGCAGTATACAGAGTGAGGATTATTCACAGGATAGTAAGGAAAACAGGAGGTTTAGAAACATTGAAGGAATGACGGAACACAGTTGCTTAGCTTGGTCAAATCCACAAGTATTTTAGGCTGAAAAGAAGAACAATAATCAGTAGTTCTGATCACACCAGTTCTGAAAAGTGAGGGCATCTAGCAGTTTAGAGTGACTAGCAACTCTTCACCCCACGTAGAATATTAATAAATGTCTCTTTTTTTATATACTAAAAAAGTTAATGTATTAAAAGTATTACCAACATGTGTACACCCACAATTACTATCCTAAGAACAGACATTCAAAATCCTGTATGCCCTGAAGACAGAGAAATGAAGCAGCTTTTATCAATGAATATGGCGTACGCTCTGATCCTAATAAGCAATTAGGAAAGAAAAAAATCACTTGTAAATCTGCAGTATATTGCAGGGTTTTTTTTTCCTTGTGCTTTTTCAAAGATCCCTGCAGGTTCTGATTAATTTGAACACAGCAAAAATTGACAAGCATATTTTTCCACTGTTACAGACACTCCCTCTAGTTGACAGCCACAGTCGATCATTTAGTACCTATCACCTCAAGCACTGCAAGGCTCAGAATTCCATTGGTTTTGGGGTGATTTTTTAAAAGGTAATATTACTCTCATCTGCCAGATTTGATATGGTATCTCAGTTATCTTTGCACTGCTTACATGGTTATACACAAACCAGATAAAGCACAACAGGTTCTAACAAAGAAACAATTAGCTCTTAAATGGTGTTCCATGCTAACTCCTCAAGGGATTACTAGATATCAACAGTTAAATCTTTTAATATCTGTACGAGAAAGTGTTCAAACTCAGAAAATAATTCAGTAAAGAGCAGAATAAAGATCTGGTTTGGTTTTTTTTGTGCTTAATCAAGATATTTAGCCACTCTGGACACTTGTAAGATATGCCAGTTCCTACCTGTTTCTATTTCAGTATCTGAAATAGAATTTCTGGTCTGTCAGAAAAAAATTATATTAGGCACGCTGCTTTGACACAGCACCATTCATCAGACCAAGTGTTGGAATAGCTACGTGAAAGAATGTTATTTTAGGTTCTTGTCTATATAACCAATTTATCTTTGACTTCAAGAACCAGTAGTTATGGAGTTTTGTGGTTATGGGATCTTAAGGAACTCTTGTACTTCTCCTTTTGCTTTACTTCATTTAAAAAAACAACCAAAAACCCCACAAAAAAACCCAACATGAAAAAGCAAATTGAAGTTGAATTGAGTTGGCTGAAGACTAAATAGGAGGTACTGTTGTGTAAAGCTTTGTAAAGCTTGAGGCTGTCAATTCTAAGACTGGTCAGAGAGAAAAGTTAGATGAAACTATCCCTTGGACTTAGACAATTAGCTAAGGTAAGAACTGTGAAAGCTGTTTTCAGGCAGGTATGTTTGTATTTAGAAAGGATTAAAGAATCACAGAATCACAGAATCATTGAGATTGGAAGGGACCCCTGAAGGTCATCTGGCCCAAGCCCCTGATCAAGCAGGGTCACCAGGACTGAGTCATAGAATCATAGAATCACTAAGGTTGGAAAGGACCTCTGAGATCATCAAGTCCAACCGTCATGTCCAGATGGCTTTCAACGGTTTCCAAGGATGGAGACTCCATTACTTCTTTGTGCAACCTGTACCAGTGCTCAGTCACCCTCACAATTAAAAAGTGCTTTCTTATGTTCAGACAGAAGATCCTGTTCAGTGTGTGCCCATTGCCTATTGTCCTGGCACTGGACACAATCCTCTTTATACCCTTCCTTCAGGTATTTGTATGTATTGATGAGATCCCCCCACATTTTCCCTAGCTTTCCTTTTGCTGCTTATGTACTTATGTAAGTCCTTCCTACTGCCATTGACATTCCTGGTCAGACTGAGGCACAGAAGAGAATATAGCTTCTTTACTTACAAGATCTTTTCTTCCTGTTTGCATTTATCCTAAAAAAGTTCTTACTTTTTTTTCTGCAGGCTTATATTGCCTGTGGCTCTTCATCTAAAGTCAACTTTCTAGTCATCTTTGTCTGATTTCATTCTGCTCTGCCTGCATCTCTTGCATAGTCGTCTACACTCAGAAATAACGTCCAGCAAAAACTCATCTGCCCTCATAATTCAGACTTCAGAGAGATCTTGCACTTTTCTTTGACTTGGATCGTGGCACATACCTGCTTGGATATGGAGACCAGCAATGTTTAATAGAGGAGCTTGACTGTTTATTATAACAGTCATAAATCAAAACTAGCTTTTAAGCTCACTGATTAGGTGACAATTCATCTATCTCACAATGCTGCTTCTGGTGCATCTACGATACCTGTTCATAAAAGAACTCATTTTCTGACCCTAGCAAATGATGAATCCTTAAGCCAATTACATATTTATTTAGGGTTGTCTTATATTTTCTTTTTGATAGCCTTCTGAAAGAGGTGTCTAAACAATCTCCTGAAAGCCATAAGAATAATGATTTGTCATGGATGACAAATAGTGTAACATGAAAAGATACCATTAGTGACAAATCCAAGAATTTAAATATTTCAATTTAAGCCTAAACCCCAAAATTATTTTAAAAATATTATAGTCCTTCTGGATTTTCCACTCCTAAGATCTGTGTCCTCAGGCTCCCTACACATTAATTTATATGTATAGTAATGTAATTGCTAATAATAATATTTTCTTTTTTTAAAAAAAAAAAGAATAATCTTTTTCATGTGTATGAGTCACGGGCACAATAGCATTAATCACATAGCACTAGCCTTAAGTAGTAAGACTGTGGTGGTCTCTCTAAATGCAAGCACTATCAAGTGATTGTCTCAACACAGCACTTTAGATTACAGAATTCTGGGATATATATTTTTGATTTCATATAACATGAAAATGTTCTGTGCTTGTAAAGTTAAACAACTTCTTTAGAAGTCTGTCTAGTATAGTAATTTATTATGCATAGTTGACTCATTGATTTCTCATGCTTACTCATTCCAAACTGAAGAGATGTTCTGCAGCCAGTCTATGCACTTACTTCGTACATCCTTATGATGAAAGTAGACAACAACCAAAAAATCATCACCGTACTGTTCAGTTTCAAAAAAGAGCATTACAGAAATATGAAAATAGCTAAAAGGGGCAGACAAAGGAGTTACCTTGCATGCCTCATGGTGAATCTTCAAGGACACCAAACTGCAAGTGCATACCTAGTAAATAAGGCTTCGGGAAGGGCATAAGAAAGCCAGCATTGTTAACACTAGGATAAGGTCAGTTATTAAAAGCAAGAAATCATCCTTCAAAAAGTTATTGTCATGGTTTAGGGCAGAACATAAAGTTTTCTTTCAAAAGCCAGCAGGCTAAATGTAAAATACAGTAAAACAAGCAAAAAAGGATTTGAGCAACCACTTCTGAAAAACAAAAACTAGTAATCCTTTTTCAAATGCAACAAAACAAGGAATACTGTCAGAGTCTGTAAGACTGGTAGATGAATTAGCGTATAAAAGGAGCAGGTAGAGGAGATACAGCCATAACTCCGAACTGAATGATATTTTGTTTCTACGCTTATCGTAGAAGAGCTTGGAGAGATTTTCAGACTGATATTTCTTTGTGGACAGATAAATTCAGCTTGAGAAAAATAACCAGTCAAAAATCTTAATTACTTGGTGATTGAAACAGCAGAACTGCAGTGCCCTTCTCAATTAACACCCTTTTTGTACCAGAGGACTAATATTATGCTAATATTTAACAGAGATTCTAAGGAAACTAAAGGAATTTCAGATTCAGAGAATACAGATTACAGAATCCAGAATCCAGAATCAAAGAATACAGTTTCACCTCTGAAAACTAGTGAATAAATTAGTAGAAATTATAATAAAGAATAAATTTAATGTATGCATGTATAAATAAATAAGAACTTTGGAGGAAGAGTCAACACGGCTTTTTTGAAAGAGAGATGTTCATATATTTTGGAAGTCTTCGGAAGCCTTCAACAGTTTACTTCAATTTTCAATCAGCTTTTAGCACAGCCTCAGCAAAGGCCCTTAAATTATGCAGCCCTATTGTACAAAGAAAGCACTTTTTTACACATCTGGAAGTAAACTTCCAGAAATCATTGCCAGAAGGCTGGGGAGGCAGACAGGATTATACAAATTTAGGGGCTACAGGCCTGTAAACACATACTAAAATAAATATTCCTCTTATAAATATCATCTGACATGACAAATGTGGATGCTGGAGGAAACTACAGAGAGGGTTAGATCGCAGAAAGCAGCCAGGTTCATGTCCTCTAATTCTCTCATGTGCTCACTTTGTCTCCTGCGGTCACTGCTGAATACGGTAGGCCAGATGGGCCAGCAGGGTATTTTTTTATATTCCTATTTGGACATGGTGACACATACATGCACACAAATGTTAGCCCTCTCCCTACTCTGAAGAATGGTGTAGCAAAAAAATCCCTAGTGCATCCATCTAGTTTGGAAATCAACACACACAGGTACCAGGAACAGAGTTTATTGAGCTGACAGTTCATCACACTGGTAAATTAGCAACCTTCATCAACAACCTTATCCCCCTCTCATTCCTTGATTTTTGAAGGGAACAGAGGATGTGAAAATTTTGCAGTAAATATGTTGTGCGAAAATAACAGTGAGCTTCAAGCAGTTTGTTGCCTTACATGGGTGGTCACTGAATCATTTGAAAACATCACCAGCTTGCCTCTTTCTTTTCTGTTGGGAGTGGCGGGATCTTGCTGGTTTGGAGCTTTTTCAGCGAAGATTTACAGTCCAGGAGGCTTGACATACATGCCTGCCCACATGCTCTCTGTAACGGTCTTCAGTATTTCACTTTTTATACCAAGCAAGCCTCAGCTTGACAAGGATGGTAAACTATGTATTAGTCAGTCACATCAGCCTTATTTCACATGCATCTGCAAAAGAGTTAATGTTTGTGGTAATGCTTGCAGCTGACAATGTAGCTGTGTGCAACAATAGCTGTCTGAAGCACTGGAAGCCTCTGATTCCTTCTGTTACAACATTAGACCAATAAATACACAGAGAGCAAGTGCTGTTTTTGGACTAGCTACTTTCACCATTGCTATGTGCATGGTTAGCATGGTCTTTAGGACCAGTGGCTGTGCACGGCTTGGCAGTCTCAAGTGTTGGCATCAGCTTCCCCTGGAGCATTGTGCTGACAGCAAGGCAGATGTGCTCACATCAGCAGAGATGCAAATACACTTCCCATATGCACCAGACACATCCAGGACATGCTCGTCACCCCTTCATCTCCTCTGTGGTGGCTTGAGAGAGGCTACTAAGGCAGGAAAAGAAATCTGCTCGTGGATGAATTCTGGGAGTCTACGAAAGAGCAAGCCCACTGCCAAGTATGAAACTGGGAGGAGAAGAAATCTCTCAAAGAGCTCAGGAAGATTCAGGGCCTGTCTCCTAGAGACCATCACAAGGAGCCTTATGAGATGAGACTGAGCAGAAGCTGTGACTCTCACCCTGCATTTAGATCTGCCAGCACAACCTGACCAAGCTGCAGTTCGCAGAGGAAAGGCCAAGGCAATGGTCACGCACTAGAAGCCAGGGAAGACTTACTTCTTTGCTAGTTATTCACTGATGCTTCAGCTCACAGGGAAGTAAATTGTATCATTACATTCCTGTTCTGCCTCTCACCTGGCCTTCAGCTCAGATGAGGTTAATGCCTCTTGAGCATGACCACAAATCCAAGTCACAGCAGCAGGGGCCAGCATCCATTGCCTGGGCTGCTGCTGGATGCTGCCAGCCAGGGGGCCCAGACTCACTCCTGAAGTGTGTTGCAATCATACGCCATGCAAGCATGTCCGCTGCACTAGAGGCTTGTGGGTGAGTAAATGAAACAGCCCTGCGGAGCAGGAGTGAAGGTAGGCATTATGGTCTGTCAGCCATGCTTTATTACTGTGCTCAAAGGCCAGTGGTCACTCCCTGGAGTGGATCTCAGAGGCAACACAGACATACCTGTATTGAAAAACCCAACCCGTTGTGTTCACCTTAGGCTTAAGTCCTCACCTACAGGTGGTTTACAGCCAAATATCCCAGTGATTTTAGGACTATTGCAAGTTCTGCCCAAGTTTCCGAAGCCCAGGCGATGTCTCCTGTGATCACTCGCAGCACCCTTTATCCCTTTCCCCTCTTTAAGGCCAGTCAGCGCAGCAGTCTGTAATATTTTGTTGTTTTGCCTACACACAAGGGTAACAGATAAAACATTGGTGAACAGGGAGAGGCCTGGCTTAAGGAAACAAGCCAAGAGAAGGGAATGGAGATGTGAGAAGCAACTCTTTCAAATTTGATCGGGCATTGGGACGGGTTGCCCAGGGAGGTGGTGGAGTCACCATCCCTGGGGGTGTTTAAAGAAAGGTTGGATCTGGTACTTGGGGACATGGTTTAGTGGGTAGTATAGGTGGTGGGGGGACGGTTGGATGAGACAATCCCTGAGGTCTCCTCCAGCCTTAATGATTCTGTGACTCTGTGATTCGATGAAATAGCTCACACACACCTGCTTTGCCAGGACAACAGCTTTTGTTCCGCTCTTCATGTTTATTGAGCTGTCGTGTCTGTAAAGGCCATTGTGTGTTTTGCAAAGGTTTACCTTTCGGACCCGCCTACACAGACCAGCGTACGCGGGCGATTCCCGCCGCGGCCCAGGCCCCGCGGCCCCCGCAGGGCCAACAGCTTTCCCGCAGGGCGGGGCCTGCCCACCCCTCACCGCTCCCGCGGGCGCGCGAGACTTGGCGTGTCCGGCGTCCGTGCCGCAAAGTCTCTCGGGAGTTGAAGTCCTTTTTCGCGGTCTTTCCCGTGGTCGGCCGTCGCTCATGGACTACCCGTCCCACAGAGCCTTGCGGGGGTGGGGCCTGGCGCCCGGAAGGGGGCTCTGGCTGCCGGCGGCAGGGCGGCTAGTTCAAGTTGCCATAGCGGCGAGGTGCGGAGGTGCGTGGGGTTGTCAGGCGTGCCCCGGGGACCGGTCGGCCTCTTCTCGGGGAGCCGCTGCTGCGCGGTGAGGGCTGGAGGCGCGGNCTGAGGGGAGCGGCGCCGGGAGGAGCAAGGTGCGGCGGCCGCGGAGTTACTCAGGAGCCGCGGGGGCAGCCCGCGGGCCTGGCGGAGGGCCGGCATTCGGCATGCCCGGCCCCGTGCTGGGGTTGTCCCGCTGCCCCGGGGCTTTCGTGGTCCTGTCCCGGGCAAAAGATCCGGGAGGCCCGAGGGCTCTCGGGGGTGAGGTGGGGTGTTGGCGAAGCTCGGTACGTGCGCGGCGGGAGGAGGATTTGCAGAAGGCGCCAGCTGACCTGGCTTGCTGCGAGCAGTATGAGGGAACCGTTCTGTCATAGAATCATAGAATCATTAAGGTTGGAAGAGACCTCAAGGATCATCCAGTCCAACCGTTTCCGCCCCCCCCCCCACCTATTCCCCACTAAACCATGTCCTTCAGTACCACATCTAACCTTTCCTTAAAGGTGCTGAGAACAACAAAACGCGGTGCTGGTGCCTGGAAGCATGACACTGAAATGCCACCATGTTGTATCACGGTCCTGGCGTTTTGTAAACTTCTCTGGCGTTTTGTAAACTTCTCTGGCTCACTTAAAAGTGTTGAAGGAAAGGGCCTTTCCTTGGAACACCTTCCTGGTGTTCCATTCTGGAATGGCTACCGGTTTTATTATTATTTTTTTCATGCTTGATCTTAATATAAGGCTTCAAACGTGCCTTTAGCGCTAAGTTACCCAGCCATACATTAGTCTGTGTGGAGCTAAACAGATAACAACACTTGAGAAGTAATCAGGTTGTGTGCACTGAGTTCACCTTTTGCTTACTTGAGTTGGAGAAATTGGTGTTGAGACTGTCAGCTGTACTTCGTGTTTGCTTTGTCCTGCAGATGTCTCAACAAGAGAGTCTTCAGTGAAACTGAAATGCCTCGTTGCAGGAAAGGGAAACACTGAGCAGTGATGTTGTTCCTCAGTGCAAGAAAGGTTATAGTCTGTTTGGGTAGACTGAACACCAGTAAAAGACCAGTGATTCTTACTGTCAAGTAGGTTGTATGATGCTGGTTTTTGGAAAAAGTGATGATAGGCTGCTTTTTTTGTTGCTTAAATTGCATACAGAATATTTGTACAAGTTTTCACTTCTTTGTGATTTTTTTTTTTAAAATCTAAAATGAAACTTCTGTAATTCCTTTAAAATGAGGATGTTGCTTTATATGAAATAAAGCTTCAGCTTAAAAGTTCTTATGGTTCCTCTTAGGTTGCTCATGAGATCAAAGAGGAATGCTACTGAACCATAAATAGAAAGTCTTCTTCAGACAAAATGTCCTCCTGTGTATAGCATTTCGTTTTAGGTTTGTCTTGTTTGCTAGCCTATCTTCAGTGCTTTGGCCAGTAAGTACCTAAATGAGCCTATTATTGGACAGCTGAAAATAAAACCATTGATCATTTCTGCTGTAAATCTTCATTTCTCTTTTTTCTCTGGTGTCATAGCTTTTCAGTAGTTGGGGCTCTTATGGTTGAAACGCTTCTCAGAGCAATGTCTTCATCAGATAAGTCAACTGATGTTTTTCATTAATTCCTATCAGTGTCTCTCTTCTGACATTACAAGTTGCCATACTTTTTTAACTACAGGTGCGTGTAGGGCCATGGGCCCACTCTTGAAAGAGTTTGAGAAATTTTTAAGAATTTAATTCCCATCAGCTGAGATGTAATAACTAATCTTTGGAATTTTGCTGGCTTATGCCACTTCATCTGGAAACGAGTTAAGAACAATCAAATGATAGAAACTGTTTTACATGTCTCATTGTTCTTAATTTCTCTATCTACTCAGGTATTTTTAAAAAGCCCTCTTTCGCTAATGTGATGTTGATCATGTCGTAAGTTATGTCATTTTTGGGCCCCCAGTTTCTAGAAGGAAATGTGATGTGGTGGAATTAAGAGCTAAGCTAATCTTTCACTTGGAGGTGTTTGATTTGCTTACAAGGTACATGAATTGCATAATGTAAGGTTAGTTTTCTAGCTCTCATGGGATATTTCCGTATAGTGTTCTACATATAGAGTAAATCCAAAATATGCTTTTCTGCCCAGTGTGGGAGGAGAAGAGAATTTACTTCCTGTGAAACTGTGAATGGAGTTCTGAAGGATCAAAGCTGCCAAAACGTTTACAATGAATTTGTAGTTGAGATGATATATGGCAGATACAGACCTTCAAGCATTTACTGTGATCATTAAATGTGTGGTGACTGGAAGAATAAGTCAGGCAAACTGTGCTGGTACCTAGGTCCACGAGTAGATAAAGACTAGATTACTGAGTAGAAACTCAATCAGATTCCTAATAAGGCTGATCTTGTGCTTAGTTCTTAGTATGGCTGTTAATAGTGTCTCCCCTTTACTTGGTGTTTAAAGATATTTTCACAAAATGCTTTGAAACTGAACCTCTGTTAAGCTTGGAGGAAAGCGATCACTGAATCAGCTGCTTAATGAGTTTTGAGTGATTGTGCTGTTTATCATGCTTGGTAAGACCAGAAAGAGATGTCTTAGCCCAGCGAACCGACACTGCAGTTACAGAAGGAATTAAAATTGCTGTAAAATGGATGATGCCAAACTTGTTTGAGAGAAGTCTCATTTCATGCTTCTCAGTGATACCTGTGGTCTGTGTGCTGGATTATGGATCTTGCTGATGTCTGTATGGGGCTTTAGTAAACATCGAGGGAAAAATAACAGCTTGATGTAGTAATGTGCAGGGCAGAGTAACTTGTTGGTTTTTTTTGTACTGAATTATGGTGGAAATTAATGTTATTCCATGTTGTTATTTCTTCCAGTGTTCTGTTTCTTTTATTTTTCTCTGTCATTGAAAATATCCCTTATTTTCTGTTTCCCAGTGCTCAGTGTTTGTGCTTCCTCAGCCTCATTTAGACTTTATTTCAGCTGACTAGAGTGAGAGGCACTGGAATAGTGAATTCTGATACTGGTAGTAAAAATGTGCTTTAGTGAGATAAGGGGAGGGAAGATGAGATAGATTCATCACAGCAGAAAATGTAAGAAGTATTGGTGTACTTGAGCATCGACTGAATATGTTGATTTACTCTCCTTTCATGTTTGAAAGGTTTGTATCGAAGTCTGGGGAACACAAATTTACAACCTTTTAAAAAATAAATATAAGGCTCTGGAAAAACATCAAGTTGTCTCTATATAAAATACAGTACAAGAAGTGAATCTCATCCATGGTTTCTTTGGGAAACTTGAACTTTAATGGCTAGAAGAATGACATCTTTACTGTGACATTTTTGTGTTGACTACAGGACCAAAGGGAGTTGAAGAGTTTGCTAATCTCTCTTTTCTTCCCCAAAGTGGGCTCTTCCAACCGATGCTCTTAACACAGGTCTTGTGATGGTGACTCTGTGACCTTCGGGCAAACTGCTGTAATGTGTAATGGTTTTAAACGTTTTTCTCTAACCTACCTTTTGAGGGTTGTCATTTTAATCAGTTACTATGTGACTTTACTATACTGGTTATAGCTGTCTGCAGCTTTTAATAATTTCTTTTCCTGTGTCTTATCATTGTTATCCTATTTTCCATCTTCTACCTTGCCGTTCTTAAGAGTCAGCAATTCCCATTATTTCCTCACAAGTGATGTTTCTTCTGCCTCAAATAATTTTTTAATTCTGGTCAAGTGATTTGCCCCCGAATACCAGCATAGTGATCTGGGGTTTGTTGAATTAACATTGTGAAATACTATTTTTTTTCCAATGTACTAAATTACCCTTATTTTTACTTCTTGGATGGTGTTAACTTTTTCTTTCTAGAACATAATATTGTTGATGCGTATTCAACTTAGAATATTAAAACTCTTGAATAGCGCCCCCGCCCCCTTCTCCTGCCAATTTATCTTTTCCTTGCTGTATTTGTCCATTTGGAAAAATAGAATCAGCTGCAAATTTAATAAACATATATTACATTTTCAGTTCATTTTATGAAAATATATAGTGGGTTTAGTCTAGGTTCTCAGTTCAAACTTCTCACCAATTTGATACTTAATTTCTGTTAATTGCTCTATGAGTTCTGGTACTGACCCAATTTTGCTTCCATTTTAGGAAAGCTTAATTTAGTTCATGTTTCTTTAGCTTACTTTGAATGCCATGTGTGTGGCTTTAAAAGAAAAGTGACCTCTATTGCTGCTTCCCTGTTTAACAAATTTAGTTACCAGATAATTTGATTTAATGTCAATGGATACATTGTGGTTTTGTTTTTTTTTTTGAGAAAAGGTCTTTTGTTGGAAACTTAAATAGTGTATTTTAATTTTTTCCACATACTTAAATTAGGTTGATTAGTCTGTAACTTCTTGGCCACAGTTTTCTTTCCTTCAGGACACTGTGTTTGCCTTCTTCCATAGTATTTCCAATTCTTCTTGAGTCATTAAGATACTGGCTCTTAGACTTGCTTCAGATGGTTGGTTACTTGGTTTATCTTAATTGGCCCTGGCTCATCTGAGTCCAAATTAGCAAGTAGCCTGAGGCAAAGGGGACTGGGTCTGCAGACCAGAACAGTTGATAAAGCTCCGATGTCTCCACTGTATGTTTTGGGGGGAGCATTTGCTCTGGACTATGGTCTTATCCTGGGTACTGAACAGTTAGAAGTAGCGGGAGTGTATCTTTTGATGTAGTTCTCTGCTAATGGGCACTGCCTCTTGCATCTTGGCACTGCTTCCTGGTCTGAACATTGTAACGGAGGAACAGTTGGAAGATCGGCTTCAAGAGTACATCCTGCTGACCTGAACCAGAAAGGCTAATGTAAATGCAGTCTGAGTTGATGAAGTGGCTTTGTGAGTATTGTGGAAGTCAGAAACTGCTCAGTTACAATCAGGATTTAACTTTCATTACTTTTTCTGGTCTTCCTGCCTAGGTTTCAAGATACTAATGGCAGATTCATCCAGTGATTCAGACAACTTTCTTAGGGGTCGAATAGGAAGGCGGCCACCTTTGAGAGCATCCCACAACAGAGCTCGGAACTGTGGTGCTGAAGAAGTTACAGAGAAGATTCATACTTTAGCAAGCACTTTACAGGTTGTTTACAAAATGCTGTTTTAAAGTATTTATAGAGTCTGCATTTCTGCAACATAGGGTCTGATTGTCATTTCTGAAGCTGTGGAAAATACTGTACTGATGGGAAACATTGCTTTCTGTGCAAACCAAAAAGGTTTTGTGATATTGATCATATTGCCTTTGAGCTGAAAGTATGTTGCTTGTCACACTTTTATACAGCCATTATTTCATACAGTAATAGAATGTTGTTAGAAACAATGACGTGTTTGGTAATACTGTTTATAAAGTTAACAAAATGAATAATGCCAAATAAACTTTGTCAGTTTCTCATAAGAGGCATTACATTTTGTAGGAGAAAGTTCCAGCCCCATCTTTGTTGCCTTGTACTATGTAAAATTTCCCAATTCCTGATAAAGTAAATATGTAGGTAGTCAATTCCCTCATGATAGAGCTTACAATTCAGATATTTTCCAGATGTGGAACAGCACAGTGAGAAGCAGTATTTGTAATCTTGTAAGAGATCTGCACCCAAGCAGGAAATAGTGTTCTTCTAATTCCTGCTTCTTCAGCAGAGGCAGCAGGGGAAATCTCTGAATCTGTTTTGCAAGTGGGAGGAGACATTTAGATGTCTTGACACCATTTATTGCTTGAGAAGTCATTCCCACTCTTCTCTAGCTGACAGTTCTGAATATCTAGACTGGCTGGGCTTTTGTGTTATCACTTGTGTTAAAGTATTGTGTGGCTGCAATTTTTTTCTTTCTTTTAATATGTGAGAAGAGAAAAATTATATAAAATGCTGAATTTAAACTTCAAAACTTGTTAGTTTCATCAAGCTAGCAAGATGTTAGATAATCATCAAGCTAAAAAGTCAGTTTACACATCTTTTCTAAAAAAGGGAGTTTTTGCTATTGTCCTGTTTCTGTCAAACTTCTTCCTAGCTGCTTTTCTGAAATACTATTTTTAAGCTAATTGTTTTTTGTGGGCTGCTTTACAGCAGATCTGCCATCTGATCCAGTTCTTCATCTGGTCAGTGTGTGCTCATGCAGAGACCTTACCTAATGTGTTGATCTCCAAAAATTTGTTACTTCTCAGTTAACTTAGTTCTGTTTTACAGGCAGGTAATATTAAGATCTTTGTGTTAAAAAAGTTTTTCTACAGAAGCGCTGAAACTTATAAAGATTTTTATTTGAAACTGAGGCCTTACTGTTGTACTGTAAATGATAGTGTGGGATTTTGTTTGTTGTTTCTTTTTTTTTCCTTCCCTTTAGCTGTGTTGTAGATTTTCAGATTCTGGTTACTTGAATAGGATTTCGAATGCTTAGACTCTTTAAAAAGCACTTGTGTTATCAATTTACTCTATAACCAATAATAATAAAGACAATAGTAATGTTTGATTGGAGGAGGTTTCTGTTTTGACTTTTCTCCCTCAAACTTTTTTTTAAGGATACCAACAGAAATCTAAGACATGTTGACCGTTTGCTAGGACAATACAGAGAATACAACAAGGAGCAAACCGAAGCAATAGCAACTGTGAGCAACTTTCAGTTTATCTTAATTTTTTAAATCTTTTCTGCTAATAGCATTCATAGCTGAAAATTTGCTAGTAACGGACAAAGTATATCAAGAGTTAAGTAGATGGAGACAGAAACTTTTTGTATTTATTTGAGCAATCTAAATCAAACTGCAGTAATATGTTACATAATGAAACTCTGACAGGTTCTGCAGCTTCATTACTTTTCTGGTTTATAAGCATAGATTGCTATGTTATGATATTATGCCAAGTACAACGCACATAGCTGAAATAGAGTATTAGGGAACATGTTTCTTTTGCATGAATAAGTGATAAGATGAAAGCTGAATTACAGCAGGGAGTGAGATTGTGATCATACTGGTATAGGTTTTTTCCTGTCATTCTACAACAGCTTCTGAATCTGTTGACCAGCTTCCTGTAAATTGCAGAAGGGGTGAAGTTCTCATAAATATCAAGCTTCTACAAGTTTGAAGCCTGGTGTCTAGACAGAGAAAGCAAAACAAATTAGTGCTGGTAGGGCTAGAGCGGTTTATAACTTGGTTACAAACAAACTACAGCAGAAGCTGCCTTGAAACAGATACCTATGAGATGTAGGAGTATTTTGCATGTGAAGATACAGAGAAAGAGAGAAAAAGTAAATATGTAGCAAAGAAGGTTTGCTTCTTCATGCAGCTTGCTTCCTAAATCAGTATGCATAAGCTATGCGTGGAAGTAATTTGGGATATTTTTAGGGGCACGGTTTAGTGGGTAATAGGTGGCAGGGGGACGGTTGGGCTAGATGATCCTTGAGGTCTCTTCCAACCTTAATGATTCTATGATATATGCCTCAATATTTTTTCTTCTGTTTGAATGCTGTTTGTGTCTTTATAAGCTCTACTTAGGTATCTGTGCAATTTCTGGTGGGCATTGGAACCATTTAAGGTTGTCTATATTTAACAAATGCTGATACTAAATGTAGTTCAACATGGTTATTCTGGAAAGATTTTCTATTAGGAAACATCAAGGTGAGAGAGATATGACTCATTCAGTTTTGACTTAATGTCCGTTTTTAATCACGCTAGATAGCTTTTCACTACAGCTCAAATGGGGGAGAAATCTGTGGTGACTCTAATGATCTTCTGCTTGATCTTTAAATAATAGAATAAAATCAGTCTTATTAGGAAAGATAGCATGTTTCTCAGAGTTCCTGTTCCCTTTCTGAAGTGGCAGTTTCCACTTGCATAGAACAGATGTTGTATGTATTTGGTATGTGGGAAGAGACATCCAGGATCTGGAAGCAGCAAATCTGTTTTCCTTCTACAATAAATATTTTTTAAAAACTTGAATAAATTTCTCATTTGGATGGTGGTATGTTGTGGGTTTTTGTGGTGTTTTTTTCCCCCCCCGTAATGATGGTCGGTCAAGTGTTTCTACCATATTAGACAAGATTGTTTATCTAAGAATATTTTGCATCAAATGAGATATGTGTTTAGATTCTGTCAGTTATGCAGAATATTGTAGTGTCTGACTCTTGGATTCTTTCTGATCTTTTTCCTTAAAAAAGACTTTCTTCAGACCATTGTATAGCATATTTCCATTTATGAATTAGTGACTGTTGGGATGCTGAGGAGCTATTTTCCATTCTAACTTTTAAATCAGGCTCATTTACCCCACTTTGAGGTGCCTGGTGTCTGCTTGTCAACA
>VWZZ01003706.1:70423-108499 GCA_013399095.1 Psophia crepitans | reverse complement strand
CGAGAGTCAACCAACAGTCCCAGGTCCTTTTCCTCCACACCGCTTTCCAGTCACCCCACCCCCAGCCTGTAGCGCTGCCTGGCGTTGTTGTGGCCGAAGTGCAGGACCCGACACTTTGCCAAACTGAACTTCATCTCATTGGTCTCTGCCCATCCATATGGGTCTTTGCTTCCAGTACCACTCCTTGCTTTGTACATTTCCACTATATTCTCCCTCACTCATCCTTACTCCATGAGAAGGGCCAACTCTATTTAACAATTCTTCATTAGGGAGATCTTGATTCCCTGTTCTCTTTCTTGTCCTTATGGTTATGTCCGTGATTGTAATTGGTGAGTGATCATTCCCTGTCCTTATCTCAATCCACAAGCCTTTTGTTATATTTTCTCTCCCCTGTCCAGCTGAGGAGGGAAGTAACAGAGCAGCTTCAGGATATATCTGGTGTCCAGCCACGGTCAACCCACCACAGTATGTTTCCTTATGATAGTCTTGTTCCTTTTTGTGTATACCAAGCTAGAGTTTGAAAGTCGCACAGCATGTTCCTTAGCCTCAGTTGACACAAATGGCTACTGTCACTACCGTGTGTTGACAGACCTTTACTATATGCATTACTTCAAGCTGCAGTACATCATACAATAATCACTTGACCTGTAGGCACCTTGTTAGAGCAAGCTAAAACCGGCTTATATCAAGTGAAACCCAAACAAAGTCTGATATCTTGAAGGACTGGGTCACTACAGAGCCTTTGTCCTTCTACTAGTAAAGTCATATTTACTGGAATGTACTATCTATACACTTTCCTCATTTATGTTTTTACAGATGGTAGGAATAAGAACTTTATACAATATTAATTTTGTGAGTGTACCACAGGCTTGTTCAGCAGTATATTGTTTTTCTGGTTGTCATGGGGATTTTTTGTTTGCTTCTCCCCCCCTCCCCTCCCTTTATTTTTCCTAATAATATTCTATTTGGTTTTGGACTTCCTTCACCATTCAAAAACATTGCACAGATGATTTCACATAAGGATCAAACTACAGTAGCTGAATAATCTTTCTTTGTGGTATTAGCTTAGAATGCAACATTGTGTTTGAAAATAAGATATTTTTTTTTGGCCCATATACATCACCGTATCTTTTTTCATTGTTTCATGTCCAATTTTATTCCTCCAAACATTTAGCAAAATGTTGTGCTTTTGCAGTTCTTTTCAGTCAATTTTTGTCTTTTAATTGCTTAGGGAGGTCAACAAGCTTTATTATGTCGTTCTTCATACATTTTTCACATCATTTGTTAGCATGTTGATTAGAACAGAGCATGTGGGAATTTTACTGGTGATCTTTCTCTCCCTGATAGAAATTAAATTTTGTTCCTATTCTGTTTTCCTTCTTTTGAAATAACTATCCATACTAGAAAGTTGAAGGTATCCTGTAGATCCTGTGTCGTAGCAGCCAGCCTCATGGGGCTGACTTGAATACCCTAAATGAGCCAATAAATACACTTGATGACTATGTCTGAGTACCTGAATCTTGCCTGCTACAAGCCATTCTTACATTAATGTGGGTATGTGAGACTCATTACATAATTGTGCCTGAATATTTTAATAATTTTTAATAAGAGACTATTTTTTATTAAATATTATTTCCTACATAGAATTTAATCGTCTTATTTTCTGTGGTGATTTTTTTTTCTTTTCTTCTTAATGTATAGGTTAGGAGATTATTAGTTTTACTCTATTTTATTCTTTCTTTCTCACACCTTGTTAAGTATTTAGAAGTCTCAGTTCTACCTCTTACAGTGAAGAAAGATGCAATATTCCTTCCTACCAAGACCTTCCATGTATGTAGGAATGCAAACACTATGAGAATTGAGTTACTGTGCACCAAAGGCAGGACTAAAGCAACAATGAGCTAGTAGTAAAGTGGTATTGAGCAATGTAGTATTGAGCAAGTAGTATTGAGCAATGGCCAGCACCTTCTTCTGAAAAGAGGGAGACCTGAGTTGGAGTCCCTGATCCCTGCTTAATGACTGTGTAATTTAAAACAGTCCTAGAAGCTGAAATCAGATCAATTAACGCTTCTAATCGAGAGCTCTACTTGGATGGTGGGAACAGGTTTCTTCTTTCTTATTCTTTCTCTGGCCTTTCATTCCTGAATTCATAATAGCTCAGGTTAAACAGAAGAAATAAGATCGATCCTAAAGTAATTTTATAGCCTTTAAGCTTATCTGAAAGATCCTCAGTACCACTTAACCAAACCCTTAACCTCACAGAGGACTCTGCCCTGGATCCTGAGAGAAACACACTTAAGCCTGTGTTCAAGTGTTGGAGATCCTTAGAGTAGTGGAAAATGAGCCATTTCACTGAAGCTCAGGTGTTGCTGAGCTTCAGAAGTTCTCTGTTAAGGACAGGGCACTGACTTTTGTATTGCTTTTGGAGGTATACAGTTCCAACAACTATGCAAAAGCTATTTGACTCTGATGCTCTATGGGCAGCCCCACAAATGGCTGTAGACACACAGAGGACTTTGTAAATAAGCGTAGTTTTGTCTGAAAGCAATACAGTTGTGCAGCATGACATAGCGCTCAAGTCAAAATGTTTTACCTTTACTTCAGATATCTTTTCTGCTTCCAGTATTTACTCCCATGAAAAATATTCTTTGGTTTCTAGCCTTGCTTGCCTTTCTATGTCAGCCTGAACCTGAGCATGTTGAACTTGGTCTGTCTCAAACTTCTCAGTCTCCTGAGAAGATAAGTATAGTTACCTATTTCTCTGCACTACAACGTCATCTTTAGGATACCAATTTAGATACTCTGAAATTTACCCTAAGTTTAAAATAGTTCTGAAGTTAAGAAAATGTAAGCTGTAACAGAACTTAACACACACATTTCTGTAGCTAGAAAAGAAGGGTAATATCTTTGACAAGGTCACAATGGCTTCAGTTATTCTTAAGCTTAACTTGTTTTTTCCTCAAACTTTAAGCTTATGAAGTCATGGCATCCTTTTCAGCCTAATTCTAAATATATATATTTCTAAGTGCATCCCCTGTGGGGAATGTCATTTGTTGTTGGTATCTCCTGCATGTAAAATATTTCCCCATTGCAAAATTTTTAATGTTAAATAAAAATTAATCTAAAAAAATCCCTACCTGAAATGGGGGAACTAGATTGACCCAGTTATTTTGTTCCTTATTACTATAAAGCTTTTCTCTGTATCTGATTTAATCTCTTCTTTTAATAAGTGCCAGTTTATTTGATATTAAATTACTCCTCCTTTTTTCTTCTCTTTAATTTAATCACTGAAAAATAATACCTGCCCAAACTAATTGCTTGCCAGTTTATATTCTGCTATAATAGCTTTCTTCAAGAAATGTAACATCTGGCCTTTCTTTTGATAATTTACTTACAATTCACTTACTCCTATCTTTCATATTTGAATGGTTTAGGTCAGACATGTTAATGGTGTATGGTTTAATATTTGATTGCAGCCTTTACTTTTCATAATATTTGTCCTTCTTAAGGCTTTTTATCCCCTTTTCTAATCTTGATATAGGAGCTGAAGCTAAAACAGATTAGCATCCTATTTCAGAAATCTAACTCCCTTTGTATATCTTTTAACCCCTCAATGCTCTTCTCTGCTTATGTGTACCCTTTCTAGATGGCTCCAAAAGTTTTCTGCAGTTTGTACATGGCTTCTGCTTAATTGAGCTGTAACACTGTTTTTCACTAGCCCACAGTATTTTAAGTGATTTTATACTCATATTGAATTCCAATGTTGTCCTGGATTCAGTTCAGTGGAGATTCCGTGACTTACAAAACTACTTCTTTTCTTTATTCCCTTACAAATTGTTGCTATTCAACCTTTTACTAAAAACCTTCATCTATCCTTTTGCAGACCTTAGGATCTGATAACATTTCTTTAGCTTTTATTCTTCTTATGAGTAGCTTACAAGCTTTCTACTTTGTAGGCAACTGCTGTTTAGCACTTGGTTCTGTGAAACAGAGCTCTCTGAGGTAAGGAATTTCATTGCTACCAGAAAGCCTAAGTACAGTTTGGAGTTAGTAACAATTACTACAATGCTATACATTCTGAAGTTCTGAAAAACTTGACATATACAAGTTTTCATTCAGCTGAGTTTTATTATTCTGTAAATATAGCACCAAACATCCTCTCTGCAAGAAACAACACTGACCAATGAAAGGATTTTTGTCTCCTGCAAACATCTACTAGTCTAATGATTCTGACCTAGCATTTCAATACAACAATATCAACTTTTATGTCTCTTTGTACGGTATTCATGAGAAAGAATGAATTAATCATTTTAAGGACTATTTTACAGTATTTTTTGAAATAAACTCTCTTTACAATTGTACAACATGGCTTTTTAAATGCAAATGCGGTGCCACAGTTCCCTAAGAAGTCTTCTGAAGCAATGGAAGTGATTATATGTTGGCATTCTCAGCGGCAGGTTCTTGACAAGCTGATTATCCTCTCTGTGCTTGCAGCAGTCACAGCCTGTAATAAGTAAGAGGCTGTAAATTCTAGGGGCCACTCATTTTCCCATTTCACTGTCTGCAGGAGCTAGTGAAAGCTGAAACCCTTCTATTCTGCCCTTTCATGTCAGTTAAAATAATGGCCAAATTTATTTTTTCTCTTAGCTGAATATAATTGAGATACAGGTTTTGGTGCCAGGAAAGTGAGATCATTTAATCAAAGGTCAAATTAGTTTCTCACTCCACACACCCATCTAATCAAAAGCTCTCTTTTTTTTGTTACCTGCATAGGAAATTCTAAGATAGCCCTGCCATCTACTTGTGTTGATCACACATTTCCCAATAGTGATCTGTCACAAGGTATCCACTTACAGAAGTGTACCTATGACATTTCTGCTTTATTGTTCTTTGTTCAAGGACATAAACCATAGGGAAAAAAATTTCCAAAATATAAACATATTTTTCTTGGTGATGCTGATCATTACATATTACTATAGTAGTATAGAATAGAGGATTTTCAGATTATAAAAATAGAAGAAGAAATTAAACTATTTTCATTTATTTTTTGACTTATCATGGCAATATATTTCACTTTCTACATTTGATAAACAGACCAAAAGAATCATTCTTCTGCAATATGAAGGATACATGAGTGAAAGACACATTAGAATAGCTATCTGTCAAGGGTAGCGTTTGTGCTTCGTAAGCTCAGACAAACTGTTCTTTGGCACTCTGTTCAGTGCTTTTTTTCTTGTAACAAAATTAGAATTATTCTGGCAAATAATTTATTATTCTAATCAAACTTCTATTTGAATAAAAATGTTATGTGTCAGTGAATAACCAGTAGTATTACACTGTAGAGCTACCTTCTTTTTAATTATTGTTGCTGCATATTTGGAGTAAATCCCTGTTTACTGTTGTTTCATGTCTCTGCTCGTCATGACAGGATTTGGTACTTTCATTTGCTGTCTTTTGTTAAGGAACATATTTTCATAAATATTTCTTCTTTTTCTAACACATGAATACAGGCCCAACATTTTTTAAAGATGCCATTAATCAAGCTGGTTTGTGAGATACACCTGAGCCAAATGAAAGGGTGGACTGCCAAACAGAACAAATTCACATCAAAAGCTATTGAAGCTCTGCATTAAAGATTTGCATCCACAGACAGACATCCTTGAATGTAGAGGAGTTACAAAATGCAAAATACAGATTAAAAAGAGAAAATTTGTGAACAGGATGGAGTTCATACAGTATAATTGGCTGTATATCAAAGTGCTACACTGGTAAAACAAATATTGTAACATTTTAATCAGATGGTTTGATTTTGTTTATCGTCTCCATCCAGATGAAAGATAAAAAAACCTCATCCTTTCTGGAAAACCTAAAAGATACTTGAACATGGAATTTCATAGAGGAAAAACAAATACAGATCCCTGCTATGAATTTCAGTTGCAATATTTCCACCTCAGTCATATGCATAGATCTGAAAAGAATAATCACACAGAATTAATCATTATCAACCAAGCAGAATTCGTAATTTCACATTTCAGACTTGCAGGATCTTTAACAGCAGGACTTTGACATCTGAAGTGTTTACTCTACAATTAAAGAGTTTTCTTCAGAAAGAGCAAGGCAATCCTAGGCATAAACTGCTATAATATGTGTCTAGAGCCTGCAGCTTGAAAGGGACTCACAATTGGCATTCATATGCAATGTACACTTTCATAAGTCAAAGTCTTCAGACTTGCTACTCACACAGAGTGTATGTGCAACAAGACTGATTCTTACTGTATTCAGCCCAGTTATATTTATTTTACATTCATTGCAATGTAGCCTTACTCTGTACCTTGATCTGTGGTTGCTTTCAGAACAGGTCTGAGATCAAGACAAAAGACTTGGTCATGGATAGCATTCACCTGTCTAAACAATAAAGACCTGTTCTCATTTGAAATGTTACAGGGTATCTGAGACTTCTGCAAGGAAGGGGCCGGTCCACGTGGCACAAATCCTACAAAAAAGAGATATCTCCTGGAAAGTCAGCTGAAGGATGGGCCAGATATGCTAGGAAATTTAATGTCACTAGGTGTTGTTCAGACATATAAAAGCAGTCACATCACTGCTAGTTAAATTTTTATATACAAAGCCATAAAAGCATTCCAAGACAAACATATTTACTTATGAAACTTCCTGTCATGATTTCACCCCAAAGTGACAATAAAAAGCTAGACTAAAATCCAAGTTTTAATTTAACCCTCTTTCTTTCTAGAATGGCAGTTTGAAAAGCAAGCTATATATACAAGAGCAGGTGTTATTGTAATAAATTATTATATGTTTATCTGATAGGTCTCCCATGGTTTATGTGGTAGATATACTACTTGAACAAGTTATTTCAAGTATGTTATTTGGCTGATAAGAAAATTTAAAGCTGCTATACAAAAAATGGTAGATTTTAATTTCTCTTAAAGAAAGTCACTTTGTCTTTTCAAAGGGTTCGAAGGATGAAAATATGAAAAGAAGAGGGGGAAAAAAGATTCCATTACAACAAAATTTAATGACTATGCCTATATGCATACCTTCTGTAAGTAATGTTTAAGTCAAACTAGCTGCTGAAATATAATTTATCATACCCTTAAGGAAGGTAAGCAAAATATATCTTTTCACCAATTATAAACAAAATGAGTAATTGGATGGTTACCTTTCTGAGTGGTATAAAATTATTTATTCACAGTGTGATTAATTGATTGTAGAGAGTTTTTATTGGATAATTGGATTATTTTCAATAAAATTATTTCTGTTTCATTCTCTATCATCTGGTATACAATAGCTCTTCAAATAATGTATCATGAATAGGTAGATTTTCACATGAGGTACTGATTACAAACTCATTGTTTGTCATCTGATTTAATTTCATACAAGTTAAGGATGTTAAAATAATTTGATTTACCCTTTTGAAAACAACAGAGCTTACATGGACTCATTTATATTTGTTTTACAGCTCATTCACTATAAGAAAAATAGATGAAACAAGTGAGATAACACTTTCCTCTCACATTTCTTAATTTATTTCACACACCATTATGTTTCACACCTTCTGTTCAGACATGGTTTATGTCTTTGTTTGTCCCTTTAAGTCTCATCTCTTTCACATATATTTTTAGTCTTTTCTCAGCTTTTAATAGCATTTTATAGGTACAACATCTGAGTAGTTCACTTGACTGTATTAATATTTTATTAGAGATTAACTGATACAGCAGGGAAGGGCTGACAGTCGGACTCTTAATTACAGATATTTCACCTGCATTTCCTTCCAGTGCCAGACTCATAATTACAGCCATTTCACCCTCATCTCCTACCAATGCTTCTTCACCTTTCAAATTTTTTTTTTCCATAACTCACCTTTCATTCTCCTCCTCATCACTGAATTTCAAAAAGATTCATAATGCAAACTGAAATTAAGATGTGAGTATTTGAATGTTTACCTGAATTTTGAAGATATGCAGTGTTAGGACACATAGTAGATCAAGGTGATTTCTAAGTCCTTCAAAACTCTTTCAGATGATCTATCTAACTCGTAATTTATCATTTGTTTCTCAAATGAAAAACATACATGAAATATCATAAATCATCATCTTCATCACTGTCTAATTCAAATATTGAAAACATTCTCTGGGCAATTAATTTCAATTTTAGAAAAATTATCTTGGTCTTGTTCTTTATTTCAAATCAACTGGAACCTATCTGCTCATTATGACAGTGACAGACTGTGAATGAGGTGCCTAGCCTTTCGCTGTCAGCTTTGAGATTTCCTTGGTTAAATGTTTTATGCTTTATATGCAAACATCCTGTCTGAATGGGATCTCTTTCTGAAGATGTATGTATGCCTGCATGCAATTATTTATTTCCATGAGACCATTACTACTAATTTAAGACTGTAATTTCACTATATTAACTTATAGTGCAATTTTAGAAACTTCATAATAAATAAATTTCGTTTATTATATATCTACACAAATATAAATTCTTATATATATATAAAATAGAAGAAATATACTATACTGAAAAATTGTCCTCAAAATTAATTATTATAACCTTACTGCTCAGTTTCTCATTTTCCACTCAAAAGCTGGTCTGACCTAAACCCTACAGGCATGATGAGACTATGTGGTATTAAGGACTTTACACTCTAGAAACTACTATACTTGTTCAGATCATGAAGCCACTAATATCAAATGATACATTGAGGAGGACCCTTCTGCAAAAGATATGTCTCATTTTCATGGAAACATGAGTGTCTAACTGCAAGTATGGATTTCACTAGAAACAAGAGTAGAATATAATTAAAAAAAATGTAGATATACTCAAGGTTCATATTTAAGTTCAAGCAAAGTCTTGGGAGTCTCATTCTCAGCATTAACAAAACCAGATATTACTAGAAAGAAATTTGTCTCATCCTAAGGTAAATGTTCAGAATAAACACAAATTTTAAAAAGTCTTCCTCTTCTTCACCATTAAATTAATATAATTCCAACTTGAGAAGCTCAGCATTAACTGTTGTCCTCGCTTTGGCCAGGGTTAATTTTCAGGATTAGGGCCAGGTGAGCTGAGATGGCTGGGACTATTCCATACCATGTGACATCATGCCACCCATAAAAGGAGGCTGGCCCAAAAGGGTTGGGTTGATGCTGCTCTGGAATGGTCTGGTTGGGGCCTGAGCATCTGTTCTGTCTGGTTGGTGTTCTCTTTGTTTTCTTGTTTGTTTACATCCCACTATAACTACTGCTGCTTTGTTGTTGTCTCCCTCTCCCTTTACTGAACCATTAATTGGTTGTTATCTCAACTCAAGGAGGCTTCCCCTTTGTTGTTCTCATTCTTCCCCCTGTTTTGCCAATGGGGGGAGTGAGGGAGCGGCTGTGTGGTGCGCAGCTGCTGGCTGGGGCTGAACTATGACACCTATACCTAGAACAGACTTTCCAGTAGTGAATATTGAGTGTCTTGTATTGGGCAAATCATTGAGAATTTAAAGTCCAATAGCTTTCATATGATTGAGTTGATACACTTGACTCAGGTTGGAAGTTTTCTAGCAGTTCTTTCTTTTTAAGAACAAGAAAATTGTACTTTATCTGTTTACTTACTCTCTCTAATATATTTTGTTAGGGAATTACCTCATTTTCTTTTCTTCAGTGTTTCATTAATTTTCTCAAAATATTTCTTTAAGTATGGAAGGGTTTATGCTCTTGTCTCCAAGAATAAACTTTTGTATCTCTTTGAAGTATATGCTCTTATTAGTATCTTCCAGAACAATAAGAACCAATTACATGAGGACATGTGAAGATAGTATATAAACTTTTTACTTTGCAAGAATTCTGTGATAGTATCTTCGTTGTTTCCAGATTCAATGTAGCTAACTGAAGTCACTATGATGAAAGTTATGTTAAGCTCTAACTTTAGCCATGTAGATAAAATGTTACCTAAAAATGGTAATTAACAACGCTAAAATTATCTCTGGAGTTTTCTTTCTTTTGGCATCATCTCAACCAACTAGCAAAGGTGTCCCACTGGACATGTTGTTCATAGAGAAGGATGTGTGAGGCATATGACAGTTGGAGACCATCTTGGGCATAGTTGTCATGAAATCAGTTTTCAGTTCTTGAAGAGGTAAGGAGGTGTGGTCAGTGGAACTTGGACTTCCAGAGGGCAGAATTTGACATGTTTAGAAGCCTGGTTCACAGAGTCATTGGGAGGCAGTTCTGAAGGCTAAAGGAGTCCCGGAAGGCTGGACATTCTTCAAGAAGGAAATCTTCAAGATGTAGGAGCAGGCAGTCTCCATGTGTTTAAAGATGGGTCATCAAGGAAGAAGACTATCCTGGCTGAACAGAGAGCTTTGGCCGGAACTCAGAAGAGAGTAGAGTTTATGACATTTGGAGGGGTGGACCACTCAGGAGGACTACAGATGTCGTGAGGTTATGCAGGGAGAAAATTAGAAAGGCCAAAGCCCAACTAGAACTTCATCTGGCTAATGCCACAAAAGACAATACAAAATCTTTCTGTAAAGACATCAGAATCATTGAATCATAGAATGGTTTGGGTTGGAAAGGACCTTAAAGATCATCTAGTTCCAACCCCCTTGCCATGGGCAGGGACACCCTCCACTGGACCAGGTTGCTCAAAGCCCCATACAACCTGGCCTTGAACACTTCCAGGGATGTGGCTGCCACAGCCTCTTTGGGCAACCTCTTCCACTGCCTCACCACCTGCATAGTGAAGGTTTTTTCCTTGCATCTAATCTAAATCTATATTTTTTTTAGGTTTAAAGCCATTATCCCTCATCCTATTGCTACATGTCCTTGTGAAAAGTTCTTTTCAGCTTTTCTGTAGGCCCCCTTTAGATACTGGAAGGCTGCTTTAAGGTATCCCCAGAACCTTCTCTTCTCCAAGCTGAACAAGCCCAGCTCTCTCAATCTGTCTTCATTAGGAGAGGTGCTCCAGCCCTCTGACCATCTTTGTGGCCCTCCTCTGGTCTCGCTCCAGCAGCATCATGTTCTTCTTAAGTTAGGGCCCCCAGAGCTGGATGCAGTACTCCAGGTGGGGTTTCACAAGAGCAGAGTAGAGGGGGAGAATCCCCTTCCTTGAACTGCTGGTCACACTTCTTTTGATGCAGTTGGCTTTCCGGGCTGAAAGTGCAGACTCGTGGCCCATATTTGGCTTTTTATCAGCCAATACCCTCAAGTCATTCTCCTCAGGGCTGCTTTCAGCCCATACGCCACCCAGCCTGTACACTTGTCTGGGACTGCCCCAACCCCAGGTGCAAGACCTTGCACTTGGCCTTGTTGAACTTCATGTGGCTCGCATGGGCCCACCTCTCGAGCCTGTCAAGATCCTTCTGGATGGCATCGTTCCTCTATAGCCTGTCAAATGTACCTCACAGCTTGGTGTCACTGGCAAACTTGCTGAGGGTGCATCCAATCCCACTGTCCATGTTACAGTGGGCAGCCAAAAGAGGTCTAAGGAAAATCTCCATCCTTTATTGGATGCAAGGGGAAACATAGTGGCAAAGGATGAGGAAAGGCTAGAGTAAGTAATGCCTTCTTTGCCTTAGTCTTTAAAAGTAAGACCATTTGTTCTATGGGTACCCAGCCCCCTGAGCTGGAAGACAGGGATGGAGAGCAGAATGAAAGATCCAAGTGAAAATGATTAGCTACACTATTTAGAAACACAGAAGTCTGAGGCTGGATGGGATCCACCCAAGGGTACTGACGGAGATGGTGGAAGTGCTCACCGTGGCACTTTCCATCACTTATCAGCAGTCCTGGCTAACTGGGAGGTCCTAGTTGACTGGAAGTTAACCAATATGATATCCACCTACAAGAAGAGCTAGAAGCAAGATCCAAGGAACTACTGGCCTCTCAGCTTGACCTCAGTCCCAGGGAAGGTTGTGGAACAGATCATCTTGTGCTGTCACACAGCACATACAGGACAACCAAGTATAATGCTCCAATAACAAGTGAATGTCCCAAACATCCATCTTGAATGAGGGAGTGTCTATCAATGGCAGAACCTGCGGAGGCAGAGTGCTGTCTTGGGACCCCATCCCCCTATTCCTACAACATGTGAACAAAGATCTCTGTTGCGTGTGCACGCCTATGAGGTATCATTGCTCAGTCGGCCTTGAAGGGAGGGGGCAGTGAGACCCCCAAGACTCCCAAAGCCCACAGACTCATTCCTGAATATTCTGGAACATTCCTGAAAACACACTAAGCATGTTGATTATTGACAAAACCCTGCCTATGGCGGGGGCGGGGGAGCACACTGGGTTATAAAAAGGAGTAAACAAAAGGTTTTTCGCATGTGCCCGCCATCCCAAGGACTGCAACCACAAGCAGAGAGCTCTGACAGATCCTCAAGATGGTGAAAATTTTCCTTTTTCTTTCTTTTCCTCTCTGTCACTCTCTGTCTCTAACCTCATCTTTGGCACATTGGGGTAATTTTTCATAGTTCTGCTGCTGTTATAACTTTGGCCAAGCTGCTATCTTTTGTGGTTCTGCTGGGTTTTAAGTAAATTTGTGGTTGGTTTGAACCTCTAGAGTAATTGTCGTTACTTCTGATTACTGCACAGAGAATTAAAAAGTTACCTCTCCCTTACACCCACCGAGTGGGACAGGACACCAGGTGGTCAGGCTCAGTCTGCATGGGTTTATTATGAAAGGCAGGTCCTGCTTGACTAACTTGATCTCCTTCTATGACAAAGTGACCCTGAGGGAAAGGGTGTTGATCTTGTCTACCTAAAGTTTTATCACGATTTCCTACAGCATTCTCCTAGAGAAAATCTCTGCTGGTGGCTTGGATGGGCATACGCTTTGCTGGGTAAAAAAACTGGCTTGATGGCTGATCCCAAAGAGTTGTGGTGAATGGATTTAAATCCAGTTGGTAGCCAGTACCAACTGGTATCCCCCATGGCTCACTGCTGGGGGCCAGTTCTCCTTAATATCTTTATCAATGATCTGGACAAGAAGATTGAGTGTACCCTCAGTAAGTTTGCAGATGACACCAAGTTGTGTGTGAATGTTGATCTGCTTGAGGGTAGGAAGGCTCCACAGAGGGATCTGGACAGGCTGGATCAATGGGTTGAGGCTAACTGTATGACATTCAACAAGGCTTAGTGCTGGGTCCAGCACATGGGTCACAACAACCTCAGGCAACACTGTGGGCTTAGGGAACAGTGGCTGGAAAACTACACAGCAGAAAAGGACCAGAGGGTGTTAGTTGATATTGAATATGAGCCAGCAGTGTACTCAGGTGGTCAAGACGACCAACAGTATCCTGGCTTGTATCAGAAAGAGTGGGGCCAGCAGGAGTAGGGAAATCCCCCTCTACTCGCACTGGTAAGTCCACACCTGAGTACTGTGTTCAGTTTTGGGCCCCTCACTATGAGAAGGATATTGAGGTACTGGAACATGTCCAAAGAAGGGTGAAGAGTATAGAGAACAGGAGCAGCTGAGGGAACTGGGGTTGTTCAGCCTGCAGAAAAAGAGGCTGAGGAGGCTGAGGGGAGACCTTATCACTCTCTAGAACTACCTGAAAGGAGGTTGTAGCCAGGTGAATGTCAGTCTTTTGTAACAAGGGATAGGACAAGAGGAAATGGCCTCAAATTGCTCCAGGGGAGATTTAGATTGGATATTAGGAGCAGAATCTTCACCAAAAGGGATGTCAAGCATGGGAACAGGTCGACCAGGGAAGTGGTTGAGTCACCATCCCTGGAGGTATTTAAAAAATGTGTCGATGTGGTGCTTAGAGACATGGTTTAGTGGTGGACTTGGCAGTGTTAGGTTAAGGATTATTTGATTATCTTAAATGTTCTTTCCAACTTAAATGATTCTATGATTCTATGAATACTTGCCTACAAAGTAACTCAGTGATAACATAAACTTTATGGAGGTAGTTTAAAAATTATGGCAACTGAGAAAGAATTCTAACTGAAGGGTGACTGATTAGGGCAGGCATAAGAAAGACTACAAATGGAAGAAACTAATTCTCTATGTAACTGAAAAGTAATAGAGAAAGGAGAATAAAACAGCAGAAGAAAATTCTGTATCTAACTACATTAAGGTAAAATGTAACGTGAAGTAACAACACCATAAAGTGAGACACAAAACAAGATCCCACACTCTCCTGTGTTGCCTCCTAATTTCTGATCAAATCTCACTGAACTATGGTTCTGCTTATTTGTTGTAGATGTTTGTTAGTTTGACATATCCTTTAGGCCACCTGCTGGGTAACTGCATAGTGTGTAAATCTATATATCCTGTGAAGTAATTCAAAATATGTCCTTGCTTTCATCAAAGGAATTACCTTGTACACCTCCTTTAAGAAGCTGCTGGAGGATAGATCAAAAGTGCTCCCTTAATCTACTGTCCCAGTTGGTGAGTACCAGCGGCCCTCAGTATGTGTGAAGCAGTATCAGTCACAACTGCCTTGCTCCCAGTTCTCACCATTCTTGTCTACTTCAGGCAGAGTGTGGTCAGATGTCCTATTCTCACTATGGTTTAGGGGCAGGCAGGGAGAAGTACAACTCTTTCATAGGATTACACAACAGCTCACAGAAAACTGGAATAAACTGAAGAGTGCTGCTGCTGTTTGTACATGTCTTTATCTCTAGAGATAGAGATAAGTGAACAACCTCCTGTCATCAAGTTGTCTTTCTACGTTTTCAGATGAGAAGTCTGATTCAGTCATCTGAGGAAAAAGAAAAAAATGTGTCCAAAAGGGCCACTTTGAACTAGTTGATTTCAAAACCATGGATTATTTGCTGAGGTAGATGTTATTTAGTCATGTAAAGTAGCTTTTAATTTCTCCAGCATGAAATAATATTCTTGGATTCAAAACCCCTTATGATATAAGACATTTTTATTTGTCATTCATTGTGTTTAACAGGAATCATTGTCCACACATGGAATACATATGCATTGTTTCAGTATTTCTATTAACAGTATACAGAATACAAGAAAGAAAGGTTCCTAATGACCACTCTAATCTTTTCCCTATCAACAGCCATCTGATTTGCAGGTATATTCTTACCTCTCTGATCAGTCAGAATTCATGGCCTTATTTGTCTAAGTCAGAGAAGCGGATAGAGTTTTTGAGGTCTCTTTCACAAATTTTCCCTGCAAGAAAGTTTGCTTTTACCTCAATAAAAAGTAAATAAACTATATAGTTTCTCTTTCCAATTCCTGTATCCCATTTTGGGGTCAATATTTAACCATAAAGTTTTTTAGGAAAGCTCACGTTACCATTGTTATTCTATAGCTTCTTTCCTCCATTTATTTTCTAAATCTGTGCTGTTTCCCTTTGCATTTCTCTTTTTCACACATTCTAAATTCTATTCACGCACAGCTTCCTTCCATTTTTTTCAAACTCCAAAATTTTTACATGAGTTTTTAAGTGATGAAAGAGTGTTTGGTTCTTCTTCTAGTGAGGTTTTGGAACAGCCTGGACAGAGAAGTGGTTGGATCGCTGTCCCTGGAGACATTCAAAAAACGTGTAGGCGTGGCACTCCAGGACATGGTTTAGTAGGCATGGTGGTGTTAGATTGATGGTTGGACTTGATGATCTTGGAGGTACTTTCCAACCTTATGTATTCTATGATTTTGTGATTCTTATGTGGCATCTATTATTACATCATAAAGTATCCTGCTCATATTCAATTTCTTTCAGAAAAGTAATAAAGTTCCTTCCTCCTTCTGTCTTCATACTGAGTGCACATATTCTCAGTTTCACCCATGCCTTAATTGACAGAAACTGATCTTTGAGTGAGTAGATGTCGTGTTCTATACCCCCATCCTTCTCTGTCTTTTAAAGGAATGACGACTGAAGTTTTTGGTTATCTTGCTCATAATTCTCCAAAATTTATGCTTGTAAAAAATTTGAAAAAAAGACTCGTGGTTTTCTAAAATTAGTCAGACTACCTTCTAGGAAACTGATAGATTTTAAGAAGGATGACTTTAATAGAGACAGTAATAGGACATAAAACACATAGCAGTAGAGAATTGTTCCGGCTAGGAAATAAACTTCTCAAAACAGAAACTAGGTAGTTAAGATACTGACTCAATAACAACTGAGACTATTTTCTTCATGTTTTGAAGTAATATACAATCTCAAGCTTTTTATCAAACTAAGCATTTGTTGTTGTCTGTAGTAGTATCAAGATGCTTAGCACTACCCACAACTTGTCAGTAAGCTGTTCCCCTCATCACACAAACACACAGTTCTAGTGGTAATGATTTTAAGAATAGGAAAACACAGGTATATGACATTATAAATGTATTTTCTTTTCCCAATGGTACCTTTTACTTTTCAAGATACAGTTTGAGGAAGTTATTCCTCACCACAGAGCTGTCTCCAAGAGTCGTGGGCAACTGTAATAAACAACCTTCATTGTCCTCAGTCCATACCCCTTATTTACCCCAGTTATGAAAATATTCAATCTATATCTTATTATATAAATCTTTTTGGAAGTTGCTTTAAACAAAGAATGTGAACAATGAGGCTCAGTCTAAGTCTAATCAGATGATGAACTGAATATTCTCTTCCAGTTCATCTGTGTTTATCATTCCCACTAGCTTATAAATAGATCTCTGGATAAATACTTAACCAAATTACAGATGCTGATGTTCTCTCTGAAGTTAGCAAGGTGCTGTAACCTACATAACCATCTTCAGTGTCTTTAGTGTTTGCTCTAAATGTCTCTATAGATTAAAAAAAAATTACTTCTATGAGCTTTGTTGGCTAGCTAAACAACTTCTTTATTTTACGTGGGTATGCATAATGTGAGTCTACATAAGGTGGATTCTGCCTTCAGTCGTCTTAGTAGTCATACTCTTTGCCTTTGAATTACTGCTTCTGTATATTCCACATATGTCACCAGAAGAGTACATTGAATTCCCGAGATGATCTTATGAAAGCTTTTATAGTAGTTTTGATAATGATTTTACCCAAAATATTTTGCTCAGTACCCCAAAAGATAATGTTGTTTAATTTCACTTCAGTGACTTACCATCATCAATCAATGTAACAAAATCCATCATCCATTTTGTCATCCACCTGGTAGATCTTTACCTATTCGCAAAGGTATGGTTTTAAATCCCCCGTTGGATTGTACTTCATGTTATAATTTTTATTGTTTCTTTTTTCAAGGTCATCTCATTCTTCCCAGGAGACATTCAGGTACTCCTAGGCTTTGTACATTTCACAACTTTCTGTCATCATAAAAATCCATTAGCAACAAATATATAACTGTTATTAAACAAGGTATTAAGGATTAGCCACAAAATTAATCCATTGAGTACTCCACTAGTAATCTCCCTATCACACGATAATTCTTTATTCAACTTACAGTTCTTGTACTAACCACCACCTTAAGTGAAAATTTCCCATGGGGTGCCATATCAAGTATTGTAAAGAAGTCAAGATAGATTAGATCTATCACAACTTTCTTGTCTATAAAAGCAGTCATTTTGATAAAGAAAATATATCAGTCTGACACAATCTATCTTTGCTAATCCTCAGCTTTGATTTATCCATTTTCCATTCACCTCAATTTATGTAATTACTGCTCCCTCCATAATTTGTTCTGCTGACTATGGACACTCATTGAGGTCAAACTGATGGTTGTATAGTTGTCTAGTTTGATTTTTTTATCCTGTTTTTAAATATAGTCATTGTAGTCTACTCCTGTAATTTTAAAGGTTGTCTTGGGTGTAAACGGCAAGATGTTGGTAGTGGTGGACTGCAGGTGAGGCCTCTGTGAGAAGAAACAAGGGTATACCCTGTGCTGGGCACAACCAATTCCAGCCGGCACCAATGGACATACTGCAGGCAACGCATGCACATCAGCAAACCTGATGGTGCCTCTCTGAAAATATATTTAAGAAAGGACAAGAAACATTGGAAAGATAAAAGGAGAGAACAAAAGAGGGTATAGCAGAGAAAATGAGGGAATAGCAAGGTCAGAGGAGATACTCCATGGCAGAGTAACTACACATCTGAAAGGACTGTGGCCCTGGAGGACCTGTGCTGTAGCATGTGAAAAGGATGAGAAACAAGGAGCAGCAGAGAAAAACCACAATGTACTGACCCTCATCTCCTGCACTGTTTGTTGTCTCACTGAAAGTACTGACTGTGACCTGTGGTGATAATAAGACAGGATGACAAGTATCTGAATTGAAATACTGAAGTGGAAAAAATGGGGAGAAGAGGAGGAATGTAAAGTGAAGTTGAGCATGGGAAAGGGGGAGAGAAGGTGTGTTAGGGTTTGTATTCTTTGTTTCTGTGGTCTGAATAGTAATGGAGTCTGACAACTTATTAAAGGTTTATTGAGGTAGTAAGAAAGATGAGCATCAATGTTCCCATACAGCAACTCACCCAATCACTGATAGCAGTCACAGCATCATAAGTGATGTCGTGGCTCTGTCAGCCTGCCAGAGACAATTGGTGTCCAGGTCCTCAGCAGCAGAGATCTGGAAACCAATTGTCTCTGGCAGTAACAGCCAGTGGTGCAACTGACTTTTGAATGTGGCCGTCCTGGTTTCAGGTGAGACAGAGTTAATTTTCTTCGTAGTAGCCAGTATGGGGCTGTGTTACGGATTTGTGCCAAAAACAGTGCTGATAACACAGAGATGTTTTTGTTATACAGAGATGTATTTTGTTATTGCTAAGCAGCACTTACACAGAGCCAAGGCCTTTTCTGCTTCTGACACCACCCCAACCACAAGTAGGCTGGGGGTGCACAAGAAGTTGAGAGGGGGCACAACCAGGACAGCTGACCTCAACTGACCAAAGGGATATTCCATACCATATGACGTCATGCTCAGCATATGAAGCTGGAGGAAGAAGAAGAAAGGGGGATACATTTGGAGCAATGGCGTTTGTCTTCCCAAGTAACTGTTGCATGTAGTGGAGCCCTGCTTTCCTGGAGATGCCTCCCAATGGGAAGTGGTGAAAGAATTCCTTGTTTTGCTTTGCTTGCGCATGTGCCTTTTTGCTTTAGCTATTGAACTGTGTTTATCTCAATCCACGAGTTTTCTCACTTTCATTCTTCTGATTCTTTCCCGCATCCTGGCGGGGTGGGGGGTGGAGTGAGTGAGCAGCTGCATGATGCTTAAATCATGCACTGTGTAAGAGTCACACTGCCCCTTAGCTCCACCAGTGGCAGCGTGATCTGAGACACCCACACCTTGCACGGACAATGTGGGAAAAATCCTGCCTATGCTGCCGATGTCAGTCAGGGGGCAGGGTGTCAGTTTCCAGTATCTGACTCAGTAATTAAATATTTATATTAATTGACAATAAATACAGTTAATTTCCCCAAGTTGAGTGTTTTGCCCATGATATTGCTTGACAAGTCATATATCCCTGTCTTCATTTAAACCCACAAGTTTTCTCACTCAAACTTCCCTGTTTTCACCCTCTGTCCCACTGGAGCAGAGAGGTGAGCCAGTGGCTGTGTAAGTACTTGGCTGCCAGCTGGGACCACTGTACCATCCAGGTTTATAAGAATATTGGCTATCAGATCCACAGTCCAATCCACTTGTTCTTTCCAGAACTGGTGAGACAGATTTGATTACTACAGAAATTTTTAGGAAAAAAGTTAGTAAGGCGACAAATACCGGCCTAAGTGAAATATTGATAAAATATTCACTGTAGAGACATGAAATCAAACATTAAAATAATACAAAACTAGAAATGAATTGGCCTGCAGCTATGCAGGTTGATTCATGCAGAAGTTATTGGAAAGGTATGCAATATAGTATAAGTGACAACAGCTAACTTCAGTTTTTGTTTGTTGGTTTGCTTTTGATTTGTTTCTCAAATGAATAGGAGCTTTACAACAAATGCAAATATTTGAATGCAATCTGGATACATGAACACACACTCCTTTTTTCACATTAAGAAAACCACATAAGCAAATGTGTTAAAGCTCAACTTGGCAAAGAAAGAGATAGGTTAGGCAATGTGCAAATAATATTTACTGGAGGGACAAGATATTTTTGGAAAAACATCTGCTAAGTGCATCAAAAAAGTAATTTGGGACTCTCTTCAACATGATCCCAACAGCATGATTTTGTTGACTTACAATGTACTGTCGGGATTACACAAATATTTCTTTAATTTATTTTCCCTCTTTGCGTATTCCCTCTATGCTCATTAATTGCCCTAGGAAGGCAGAGTAATAGAGACTTCACTTGTTTTCAAGAGCACACGTGTTTAGGCAGATGCTGAACTTTGAAAGGAGAGTAAAATGCCTTCCAGTGAAAATTCTGATAGATCTTAAAGCCTGAAGGAATCAGCTCAGACTTCCACAGAGAACTACTCTCCCCTCTACAGAAGACCAAAACAAGATGTAAGGGCAAATGCAGCAGGGCAGCTGCTACAGTCTAACCTCCAGGAAAGATAGGCTGGAATGACAGCTGTGTCTGGACTTAATTTTTATGTGAACTACGGATTTCTTTTTAGGTCTTGATATCCTAAGAATTAAATCTAATACCTCACTGAGACAGATGTGGCTCACACATGAAATGATACTGTTTTTAGCTGGGATAGAGTTAACTTTCTTTGTAGACACTCTTCATAGCATCTCCATGGTGCTATGTTTTACATTTGTGATCAAAACAGTGTTGATATCACACCACTGTGTTTGCTATTTTTGAGCAGTGCTTACACAGCATCAATTTTTTCTTCATTTCTCACTCTGCCCCCAATGAGTAGGTTGGGGGAGGACAAGAAGCTAGGAGGGAATGCAGCTGGGACAGCTGACCCAAACTGATTAAAAGGATATATAATACCATGCTCATCAATTAAACTGGGGGGCTGGCCAGATGTTGTCCTTTCTTGAGGACTGACTGGACATTGGGTTGACCGGTGAATGACTGATTTTGCATCACTTGTTTTTCTTTGCTTTGTTTTTCTGTTGGTTTCTTTTGTGTTTGTTATTGTTGTTGTTTTTCTGTTTTGTTTCAGTTTCCTTCTACTTATTAAACTGTCTTTATTTCAGCCCGCAAGTTTTATCACTTCTGCTTTTACAGTTCTCTCCCACATCTCACTGAGAGGAGTGAGTAAGCAGCTATGTGAGGCTTAGCTGCCTACTGGTGTTAACCCCCAAGAGACATGAGCATCAAAACTTCTTTATTCTGAAACCATGAATGCATACCCAGGTTTAGTCCTGTACTGAATGGAAGGTGGCTTGGTCAGGCATCTCCTGAATGGGGTACTCGTTAAGCAGTATTGAGATCTCCTATGTCATCTTTTCCTTAACTTTTCCAGCTCCAGAGTGTGTGGACCTCTTTCAGCATGGGATGGCAGAGATGAAGTAGCATCATGGTATTTTTTTCCCTCCAGATAGTCAGACTGCTCCTTCATCATCATGTAAAAGGTTGTCCTAGTACTAAGTTCTATCATCTAGAAAAATAAATGACTTATTACTGAGTGTATTAGAAACAGCAAATGTATGACACAAAGAAAATAAGGGAAAAGTGAAGGGCTGACATGTCCGCTGTCTTTACCAGAGGATTTATTTGTAGACTCAGTAAGTCTTGTCTGTTATTACAAATAACAATCGTGTTTAAAATTCTGCTAAAAATGCAAATAATTTTGAGCATGTATGTGAAGTTGTATGAGACATTTCACTATTAAATCATATTGATGGAAATACATTTGGCTAAAATTACACAGCCATAGGTTATGATTTTCTGAAGTCGAAGTTTTGAATTAAAAGCACTTCCATTTTACTTTTACCTGATAGATTCTGTGATACCTCATTATAGGTCAGATATAGAATTATCAAAAACTATTTCAGTTTTGTTTTCCTTATAGTTACTTTATAATAATATGTTTAACTTGTAAAAAGTTCACTGCTTTGTGTTAATTACATACTTACAGAACTAGAGAGCAATATCTTCTGTGTTCTGGCTTGTGAAATACAATCTATACTTTCTTCATTATGTAGGATAATGAAACAAAGAAACAAATTACTATCTTCTTCCTGATATGAAAAATCCTGTTGTCAAAAAGGCTGTCATAAAACATCACCAGAAGATCAAAGTGATTTGGACAAGGTATAGGAAGTGTAAAATAGAAGTTAATAGAGGTTATCATTCCCCTATTTAGTCCATTATCTCAGTTGCTGATGTTGAATCATTTATTCCTAGTTAATGAGTAAACAACATCTTCTAATCCCAAGGGCTCAGATAGGAAATCGTCCATGCATGCTAGGTACATCGAAGTGGATGAAAGTACTACAGGTGAACAGCGTGTAAGAGTTAGCCTAATGGTGTATACACTACCATTCTAATTCCTGTCTAGCAAATACAAAAGAATGTCAGTCTTGTTGCTATAGCTAAGGATTCATTTTACTTCCTTTGATAAAAGTTATACAGTCTTAACATATACACTTGAACTGTAGCTGAAAATTCTTTCCCAAACCTTCTCATTTCTAAATAAATCTGCTTCTCAGCTACACTGGTAAAAGAAGACAAATCCTGCTTTTGAATAACCAAAGTAGGAAAATATTGAATATGGCAGACAGAGAAGCCAGAAAAATCATGGTCATGAGTGGGAAAGAAAGGGGTCCCAGCAATGTCTTTGGCTTTATGCTCAATCAAGAGAGGCTCAGTGGCAGCAACAGAGCTGCTTCCCAAGCACTGTTGTCCTTCGTAGATGGCAAAAATAAAAAGCATGCTTCCTCACCAGGAGAATAAAACATTTTTTTTCTCTGTCCATTTCCCCACTGTTAACAGAGGAGAGGATTCGAGGTTATACTAACAATAGGTAAAGGGTTGGGAAGCTGAAAGATTGATACATTTCCCTTTTGAGTTCACTTGCCAGGTAGAAGCCAGATACCTTCCTCCCTGCATTGTCTTTGTCCTGAGATGGAATTATTTTTTCTTTCTAGTAGATGGTATGGTGCTGTGTTTTGGATTTAGGATGAGAATAATGTTGATAACACACATCGTTTAGTTGTTGCTGGGTAGTTGTAGTGTCTACCCTAAGTCAAGGAGTTTTCAGCTTTCCATGCCCTGCCGGGTGCACAAGAAGCTGGAAGAGCACAGCCAGGACAGCTGACCCAGCCTGGCCAGAGGGATATTCCCTGACATAGAACATCACTCTCCATATAGAATCATAGAATCATTAAAGTTGAAAGAGACCTCAAGGATCATCCAGTCCAACCGTCCCCCCACCACCTATTACGTATATAACTCGGGAAGCTAGCCATGAGGCAGATGTGCTGCTCAGAAACAGACTGAGTATCGAATTGTTTTATTTTCCTTTTGCATGTAGTGAGTAATTGTATTTGTGCATTGCTTGTATTATTGTGTTATGTTATTATCATTATTGTTGTTGATACGATTATTACTATTACTATTCTTTTCCTTTGTCATCTTAATAAACTTTCTTTATCTCAACCCATGAGGTTGGTTTTTTTCCGTTCTCCTCCCCATCCCGTAATGGAGGGGAGGAGTGATCGAGCAGCTACGTGGTGCTGTTACCAGCTGGGTTAAACTACAACAGTCTTAAAGATAGGCAGATACTTCCAAGTTTTGCAGGGGATTTCTGGATGTGGCCACATGGGCTGTAGAGCCTTGCTAAATCATTACTGAGGTTGAAAGTACGATCATTCCAGAATAAAATTCTGCAGCTACATTGTGATTTGCATAATGAAAGCTCTTCTAGAGTAACAGGGATTCACAGTTGAAAGATCTGGTACAGCCTTTCTTCATTTGTCTTTTAGCTTAACATGTGCTTGCACCGCTTTCATTCAAAGGGAATGAAGATCAGTGGTAGTGCCAGATTTGTGAAGTCTCTGTAAAGCTGTCTACCTTAGAAAGTCGAAATATATAAGGAGGGAATTTAATGAGAATTTCACACTCTCTCCTGGAATTTTCCGTGAAAATACATAGAGGAATGTTTTGAAATGAGACTTTATTTTACCCTATTTACTACTTACAAACCAGTTTTATTACTCAGATCTGGAGGAATATACCTTTATTTAACGATGAGGAATGCTTTACTAGATAACAGTCACTTCCTTTGTTTGATGACTTCTATTGCTGTACACTGTTCAGTAGGTGTCAAAAGCACATTTACCGTAACACAGTGTACTTTTTTACTCCATTTCTTTTTCCTTAAATTGTAATTACTGATTGAATAGGTAATACCTTAAATCTTTATCATTTGGAAATAGCACTGCACATTAAGTATTCTTTAACAAAATGGCAGACGACAATTGCATAGCTTTGGGACAGTCAGTCTGGCATCTATTATTGACACATTAGTGGAATACTAATACAAGACTCAACTGATAACGAATTAAAAGGATGTAATTAGTCCCTGCCAACTTGATTTAACAGAAAGGAGGTCTTGCCAAAATCTTGAATTAATTCTTTAAGTAGATTGGAACGTTGAATAAAAATAAAATTAAAGAATAAAGATAACACCTACCTTAAAAAAAATGGGAAATGGATAAGTGAGTTATCAGAAGTGATTATCCATATAAATCTCCATAATGTGGTGACATTTCTAATAACACTTCTCTGAGACTAATACTGTGATTAATACTATATACTGATATATATTATACAATATCTAACATAATACATTTAACATATTTTACATTAACACTTCGTATATTGATATGTAACATTAATATAATGTTATATATCTTGTGTACATATAAAATACATACTGTGATCCAAAAATTTAATCTTTAGCCTTAATATAAAACAAAATCTCTGGCAGTAACATTTTCAAATTACACAAATGTCAGTAAATAATGATTAGAACGTGGCAATTATGCTAGGGTTCTGGATGCCAAATTAGCCAGTATACTGTTAAATAGCACACTATAGAAACAGAATTGTTAGTGCATAATTATATACTTAAAAACTTGACAGAACAGGAGAAAATGTCCTGTTTCTCAACATCTCTGAGGTAATGTTAAGGATCATAGTAGCTAGACACCTGTACATCTCTGTATAACGTTCTGCAACTATGATGTAGTTTAGATATATATATAAAAATAAATTACTGTAATCCTAGGAATTTTGGACTGTGGAAAAGGATTTTACATCTTTTTCATACAGCATTATTATTAGTACTGAAATATTGCTCAGTCTTCTAATAGCCATCTTTTTAGAGCTGTTAAAATATAAAAGGTTAAAAAAAACCCACAGAAATGTTTTAAAAGCATATGACAATAAAAGACTCAATGGGTATACATATTACTTTCTGGATGGCACTGTGAGTGTTTTCAAGGTGTCCTACTTACTCTTCTTACAGAAAGCAACTTTGGAGGTGCAGTCAAACATTGTTCTCCAGATTTGGCACATGGGACATAGTATGATTGCTTGTGGAGTAGATCTGGGCAAGAAAAAAAGCATACCTTGTTCTTTACAACCTGAGAAGATGCTTTTTTGGAGAAGTACAGCTAAAAAGTAAGCCCACTTAGCACATGGAAAGAAGGCTAAGAAATTACTTGATTACTACTTATGTATTCCTTAGAAGAAAAACGCTAATTAATAAAGGTCTCTCTAGTTTAGCAGAGAAGGGAAAATCAAGTAAAAATCAATGGAAGCTGAAGCTAGGCAAATTCAATTTGGGCATAAGGCACAAATATCAAAGAGTGAGGGTAATTAACCACTAGAAAAAGGTTATTTCAGTCTAGTTAAATACAATACATTTTTAGCCAGACACAATTATTGACTTTGGTGCAGTCTTGACTTTGGGATGACTGCGTAAAATGCAAAAATGTGATCTGTAATACACAGCAGGAGAAGGAAGCTGGTCAGATGGTCCTAGTTAGCCTTTTAGATCGTGATTTCATCTTTCAGTAATCTCAACTGATAACTGATTATATCTGAAAATTATCTACTGCTAAAATGAAAAAGTTCTTAAACGAAGCTCAGTATGTTTTCACTTCATTTTATTTTGGTTTTATTCTTTTTGGATCTTATGAAGTCTCTGCTAGACTTTACAGAAATGTATTCAGAAGTTGTTTACAATGACACTTGTGGAAAAAAAAGCTTAGATAATTGTTAGTGATTCCTTTAGAAAATCCATTTCTCCATTCATGAGGGATTTATAATTCAGCTGCTATAAACCTTATAATTATTCTGATTTTAAATAACTTAAATTGTTTTCCCTGGTTTTAGCATCAGGACAATCAACATATTTTGCACTATATTCTGTCTTAAATATGTCATTGTTTACATCTGTCATTTCACAAGTACATATCTTTTTAAATGAAATTAGATTTTGTGATATTTATAGAATTACATCCATTGGAACTGTGATCCTTAGTTTGTCCAGAAGGGAAGGAGAAATAGACACTGGCTATACAAGCTCCCCTATGCTACATTTGTCAATACAATAGATTATGAAGTGGGACATATTAAGAAATTAAACTTGATAGTCAGTTTAAGAGTCAGATTTATGAGATTAAACTCACTGCTATCCACGTTCTGTCTCTTGAGCCTGTTTTTTTCATCTTAACTAATGTTGTTTCTACATTTAGTCTGGAGAAGAGGAGGCTCAGGGGAGACCTTATTGCCCTCTACAACTACCTGAAAGGGAGTTGTGGTGAGCTGGGAGTTGGTCTCTTCTCGCAGATAACTAGTGACAGGACTAGGGGGAACGCCTGCAAGTTGCGCCAGGGGAGGTTCAGGTTGGAGATTAGGAGAAAATTCTTCTCGGAAAGGGTGGTTGGGCATTGGAACAGGTTGCCCAGGGAGGGGGTGGAGTCACCATCCCTGCAGGTGTTTAAGGAAAGGTTAGACGCAGTACTGAAGGACATGGTTTAGTGGTTGATAGGAGGTGGGGAGACGGTTGGACTGGATGATCCTTGAGGTCTCTTCCAACCTTAATGATTCTATTCTATTCTATTCTATTCTAATCATTGGTGGTGTATCATATGGGATAGTCCTGCAAGGGTACGCACACCCCGATTTACTGAATCTGATTACTGGTGACCAATTGAAGAAATTAACTTGTATCCTCTCTTCTGAAATAGTTATCTGAATTAAAACATACAATTATTTAGAGAACTACAGGCACTAAGCTTCTTAGTAGTAATTAAGTTGTTAAAACTCTAAGGACGTCACAGTAACAAATAATTTGAAATATAATCTAAACAATACATATTTTAAAAATAATTTTGTCTCATGTGAATGGAAAATGGTAGCTCCTATTTTATTACTTTTAATCAATAGATATTTTTATATCAATTTTAAAGGCTTGTCATATTCATAGACCCTTAAAGGCTTTATGATTTATAATAGTTTGACTTTTTCAGAATTCAAAAAGTTATATGGGAAAGAAGAAACCTAAAAGGCTCAAATTTAATTTACTTAAACCAAATCTACAATAGCCCAGTTCCTGAAATATTAAATACCTCTTTTCAATTCTACTCCCCGTTTGGGCCTGCAGAGCATGTAACCCGACAAAATCAACAGTGTCTGATCTGCATGATCAGTTGTACCAAATATATTGACCACAGTAATATTTTTACAAGCTGTTCAGATATGAATGCACCTCCACTGCTTATGAACGATTTTATTTTTTTTTCTGAATTTGGCTTTGCATACTTTTATGTTTACCTAGTCCAAACAGTCCTTCAGCTGAGGACATTTTGTACGGCCCTAGAGAGAGAATTCCACTCCCTTGATTTTACATTTTTGACCTTATGCATATATAGAAAGAATTTATGCTACATATAGATTGCTTTTGAGACATCACAATGTTAAAAACTTCCTTATTTGCATTCTGGTTCTTTAGGTGACATTGAAACTCTGATCAGCTCCAAAGTAAAACTCAAAAACTTTACTTTTAGCCTCAGTGTTCTGCTGCAATATCTATATTCTATGATGCCTTTAAGAAATCAAATTACTGCTCTAGGCAACAGTTAGGAAATCCTGATACACATGCCATTTCACTTTCATAAATTTGTTTCACATTTTAAAGCCATTTTCTCTTCCTCACATTCCTAAAAGTAGGTTGTCTTTTATTATCACCACTTTATACTTAGAAAATTCTTGCCTTGAAGGAAATAATCCTTTCACTTTCTCTTATGAGTCAGTAACCATGCTCAAATTAGAATTCACCATTCTGTGCTCCACACTCTAAACAATGCCATCTTGTTATTTCTTCTAACACTATTATGAAGAGATGAAGTGAGGCATATTATTTGAGGCTTTCTGTCATTTTCAGTCTGTTGTTGATCAGGTCCAGTGCCTGAATTTTACTCTGTGAAGCTGAAAATATTGTTTTCACGTGGGTATTTTCATAACATTCCTTCCAAATCTTCCTATAACATTCTCTTACACTTTCATCTGAAATGTTGATGAGCATCATATATTTCTGCACATTACAATATCACATTTCCATTATATCTTAACCAAGCTAGACATATTTAAAGTTTTTGTCCACATGTGAATTTTAAGAAGCCTTTAATCTACTTTGTTATCCTTCTTTGCACCCTAATCAATTTTCTGATTATTAAGTGAAACTGTATAGGCACCACTGCACTCAGTAGTCTATAGGTGGGAAAGAATGAAAGCTAAAGATCTTGTGTTACAGTGTGGTTAATATATAATATGAATGGGTAATGTTATACATCTCAGAGAATACAGACCAATGAAATGCTGAATTCATTGACTTTCACGTCAAAATACTCACTAAGTTCAGTGAGGCTAAAATTTATCTGATATACAGCCTTTTAAGGATAGCTAGAATTTCTGGATTTGTTCTGTCAAGTTGCATAAAAGACAAATACAAGAGATGTGAACAGTAATAAATTAAGCATACACAGAGATATAGAAACACTAATAAATAGCATATAACAGAGACAACAGCGAAGAGTAGAACTATCAGCTTAAGGAAAGGTTACCAAAATAATCCTTCAAGTGCTACCCTGAAGAGATTTAACCAGACCTTTGCAACACATATGGAAAAAAAAAAATTAACAAAAAACCCCAAACAAACACACTGTCATGAATTGCATAGGAAAGAATTGTTGATACTATATGCATGCATATTTTTGTACATGTTTGTACATGTATATATTTAAGGAAATTAGAGCTTTAAAAATCTGACAAAACATTCCAGTTTTAAACATTAAAAGTAAACTTTACTAAATCAGTTAATTAACAACACACAGTACTAACTCTTTTTCTTACACATTATTAACCATCATCACCACACATATGGCTCTATTAGTCTAGTATTGCAGAGCAATTGCTGTACAGTTAGCACTGAAGCGGTGGTCCTTGGTGGATTTCTGAGGTCAAGGTAATTAAGCTTGAGAGCTCTTTGGAAAGAAAAGCCAAAACTGAAACAGACTTGTCTTCCTTCTTCTCCATTCTATTATTTTTAAGTTGATATTTTCACGCTATTTGTGTCCCTTGCAAAAGGAATTCTTCTGCGCTCTCAATGCTTTGTTACTTGTTTTTGGGTTTGTGGGGTTTTTTTGTTTGTTTGGGTTTTCTTTGTTTGTTTGTTGTTTTTTTTTTCCCAGTCACTGTTCTTGTGTATTCAGGTAAATGAACAGCCTGTTTGCAATCCTCTCTCCTTTTCATCATTTGTGTGTCTCCTACCTGTACAATGTCTGTCTTTGATCTTTTGTGGTCCTACTGGTCACAAACTGATGTAAAATGCTTATATACTGTGTCTGGCTCTGCCATCATAGTATTATAAAATACTTGTATACTATTCTTGGTTACACTGTTTCAGTAATCTTATTCTTGGATTCAAGGCAAGATTTAATATTAATTCACTACTAGTTTCATGTAAGCAAGCTGCTGGTCAACACACTTGTTGAACTGGATGGAGCCAGACTCTTCTCGGCCTCACTAAGTGATAGGACAAGGGGCAACGGGTGCAAATTGGAGCATAGGAGGTTCCGAGTTAATGTAAGGAAAAACTTTTTCACTGTGAGGGTGACAGAGCACTGGAACAGGCTGCCCAGAGAGGTTGTGGAGTCTCCTTCTCTGGAGACATTCAAAACCCGACTGGACATGTTCCTGAGTGATGTGCTCTAGGTGGCCCTGCCTTGGCAGGGGGGGCTGGACTAGATGATCTTTCGAGATCCCTTCCAACCCCTGTGATTCTGTGAACTGAGTCCTGTGCTTCATCACCAGACTGCCCTGCCATTTTATTAAATGCTATTCTTATTTTTTGTTCTAACAGGAGCTCTGTATTCTCTCACATAAAACCCCATGTTCTGTGCATATGAGCTGGGTGGGTGGGTGAGCAAGTGAATGAGTATATATTCTCCTACTGATCTTCAAACTGGGCTAGTCAGTGAGTATGGGTACTGGAAGGACCCAAGATTGGAGTTGGAGACTGCATAATACGGCCCAGGGACAGGGCATGCATTCTGGACAAACCTCAGATCTGGTCTGGGTTTTGAAGGTTTCACTTAAGAATAAAAAAATAAGTTGTATATTCATTACTAAATTTCAGGCCTCATCATATTTTACTCATGTTTATGTGGTACAGTGTCTGGTCAGCAGGTCTTATTTGCTTTGTTTGTGCATTTGCATCTTGGAAATTCTTTTTCATTGCCTGGGCATGGAAAAAAAAAAATATATAGAGAGAGAAAAGGGCACCTACAGCAGACAAGGAATCTTAATTATCATAGATGTTTGTCTTTGAAAGGGATGAATAATTTTTAAGTTCCCCATCTTTGGTTTTATGAGAGAGGAACACCATACTGCTAGCCGAAATTGTTACATATAGAGTTAGAATGTACTGAAAAGTAGGATATACTTTCTCACTATCAGGAATTAAAGTGTAATGCAGGAGCCTAAACCCCAATTCAGCCAAGATTTAGGTAGTTTAGATATCACCTCATTTCTCAGTTTAATGGCCTATGGTTTAATATTTATAAAATTGCTGTTGTAACATTTAGATATTTCTTAGCAACTATGTTCCTCTCCAAAAATCTAAACTAATGACTACTTAAACTCAAAATTGATAAATAGCTTTAATGTTCTGACACTAAGTGTTACATTCAGTTGCCTGCCCAGAAGCCCATAGGGACATCTGTGTCAATATGCTATTGACAATCAGGATATTTATGTGTGACCAGCAGGCACAGCACCAAGAGTCCAGGAGGCTGGAGCCTTTCTGGGGTGGTGGGTTCACACCATCTTGGTTGTCACAGGACGTATCAAAAAACACTAGGAAGTTATTTTGAGTTAACTGTATCAGTTCTTTACTGCTCCAGTTACTGGAAGGTGGATTCTCACAATGCTGTAAGGCACAAAGGCAGTTTATATTCGTGTCCTTCAAGGTCATGTGTGATATTTGACAGCTTCATCTTGAATTATGTGAAGTTTCTGTAATAGACAACTGAATCAAGTACTGTGAAACTGAGGTTCCAGTTCTGAAACAGTAGCCTGTAATCTACGCCATGTAAAACAAAATCTGTTTTTTCTAGTCTTGAAAAAGAGACTGTGTTTTAATCCAGAAAGCTTTTAAGCTTTAAGGCTTGAGAGGTGGGCCTGTGCAAATCTCATGAAGTTCAACAAGGCCAAGTGCAAGGTCCTACATGTGGGTCGGCACAATCCCAAGCACAACTACAGTCTGGGCAGAGAATGGATTGAGAGCAGCTCTGAGGAGAAGGACTTGGGGGTTCTGGTTGATGAAAAGCTCAACATGAGCCAGCAGTGTGTGCTGGCAGCCCAGAAAGCCAACCACGTCCTGGGCTGCATCAGAAATAGTGTGACCAGAAGGCTGAGGGAGGTAGTTGTTCCCCTCTACTCTGCTCTTGTGAGACCCCACCTGGAGTACTGCATCCAGCTCTGGGGGCCCTAGTACAGGAAAGACATGGAGCTGCTTGAGCAAGTCCAGAGGAGGGCCACAAAGCTGATCAGAGAGCTGGAGCACCTCTCCTATGAGGACAGGCTGAGGGAGTTGGGGTTCTTCAGTCTAGAGAAGAGAAGGCTCTGGGGAGACCTAATTGTGGCCTAAATACCAATACCTAAAGGGGGCCTGCAGGAAAGATGGTGAGGGACTTTCTTAGGGAGTGTAGTGACAGGACAAAGGGTAATAGGTTTAAACTAAAAGAGAGGAGATTTAGTTTGGACATTAGAAAGAAATTCTTTCCTGTGAGGGTGGTGAGGCACTGGAACAGGTTACCCAGAGAAGTTGTTGAGGCCCCATCCTTGGAAGTGTTCAAGGCCAGGTTGGATGAGGCTTTGGGCAACCTGGTCTTGTGTAGGGTGTCCCTGCCCATGGCATGGGGTTGAAACTAGGTGATCCTTGTGGTCCCTTCCAACCCAAACCATTCTATGATTCAATGATTCTAAGTGTCGCATTTAAAATAAATTATAAAAAGGTAAGGTCTGACAGGAAGGAAAAAGTAAGAAACTTCATCTCTCTCTAAGAGATTTCATCATAAAATGGTTCTATTTAAATTACTATATATTTAGGAGAGTATTTGTTAATATCAAATGTAAATTATATTTGATAGAAATCAGACCAACAGTCAGATGGGTGTGATCTCTACCTCAGAATTTTGATGGCTACCTCTTAAGGAAACACCACCTATTTTCTAGAACAGTAGCTTTAGATTTCATTCCTTATAATTCTGTAAGATTAATTGATTCCATCTCATCAGAAGAAAATAGAAGACGACAGGTATAAAAAATTGTAGGTTTCTACCTAAAAAATAGAGATAAAGATCATAGATGTCTATATATTGGCTTTGAGGTTTTTTTGACTGGACAAGGAGTAGGGGTCATTTAACTTAATTTCATTAAAACTGTAACCTTTTCTTTCTGCACATATTCAGACACTGATTAGCTTAATTATTTTTAAAGCTTGTAATTACGCTTTAGCATGCTGAAAGGCAGGCCAAAATTGGGCTTACTTTCAAGAGAATCTCATAGTATAGAGGCTCTATGTGGATCCAGAAACATGGCATTCATCGCTACAGCCAGTTGTTCTAGGATTTAACTTAGCCATGAGGCATGGTCAGCAAGACAGCAAAGAGGAAATATTTTAGTTCTTAATTCAGCTAGTAGAGCGTCTCACTTTGTAGATAGAAAAGTGGGGGTTTTTTTCCCTTCTTAAGGAAATTGTATATTCTAAGTGATAGACTCACAATCAACCTTTCAATTATCTTTGGATAAATAAACAAATAAATAAGTTACCTACATTTCTTGCTCCTTACAAGTGATTCCTTTTCCATGAAATTAATTATGTCTTCTTGAGCAGAAAGAGTGAGCATAATGCTGAAGTCAAATTGCTGGGAACTACTCATGTTTAGGATATGGGTAAATTTATTAAGTATCTTCTCATTCTAAATTAAGAAAATTAGTATTATACTTCATCAAGACATTTCATGAAAACTAAAATTGAGTAGGTAGTATATTTCAGGACTTTAAAAAAAATAAAAAAGCCTGTATGCCACTATTTTAAAATCACACAACACTGTTGCTAGTGAACATCGGAACAGGGTATGTTATTGCATCCCTCTTTTTTCATCCAATAAATATTTCATTTATCCATGTAATGTGAAACAGCTCTAACAGCAAAGAATGATAGTTCACTTTCCCAAGATTTCCTGTAGCTTACAGGTTATGGCACTGTTAAGAGTGCCTCAGCTATTAACAGAGGAAGACCTAGGCAGAGTATTCTCATTCTCCCCATATCATTTATGTGAGTGAAGATCCTTAGGAATATAACACTGTGCTAGTCCCATTCTCTGATAACTCTTAAGGGTATTCATCAAACAATAGTTCTTTCCTAAGCCGTTGTAATTGCCCTGGGAATACTGAAACAAACACACATACATGTTATTATAAGGGTATCATAGTGTAATTTCAGACTGAAGAAGCATTTTCAGAATAATCACAATTATTTAGTGGGGCTCTAGTTTTTATGCACATTATCTGCACATTTTGTGTTTGAGAACTCCTAGGAGTTTAACAAATGGTAGATATCATAGTGAGGAAAATAAAATCTCATAATGTATTACATCTCCCTGGGGGTTGTTTGAAGAAAGGTTGGATCTGGTACTGAAGGACATGGTTTAGTGGGTAATAGGTGGTGGGGGAACGGTTGAACTAGATGATCCTTGAGGTCTCTTCCAACCTTAATGGTTCTATGATTCTATGATTCTATGATCTCAATAGATAACCAGTAACAGTATTGCTCACATGTTGTTTCAAAGCACAGTGCTATCCAAGTAAGCTCATCCACACACTTTTTTTTTGCATAAGATGTTTTTACTAAGGAACATTGTCCAGATATTTCTAGGAGCTTAACATCAGTTTGTTTGCCGAGTAAGATCCCATCTTTCTTTGTTATTTTTAAGAGAACACATTTTCACATTACACTGGAAACAAATGAGTCTGTTGCCATTTCTCTCTGGAGCGCACATACTCCTGATGCAGATTTAACATAGGCTTAAGGGGAGAATGATTTGTGAGAATCTCCAGTTAATGTATTGGCAGCACGTCACCGAGGATTTCCTCCAGCAAAGGGAACAGATTACACCTCTGTGAGCTGAATGCAGAATTACATGGGATTTCTTTGTGTTTGTTTATAAAATGACATACACACAATGCAAGGAAATCACAATTAGAAATAGTCAAACTGGATAATGTCAAAATATGGAAAAATCCGCAATTCAGGATACTTGCTTTGCAGCAAGAAAATGTCAGTGAAGCATAAACAAACTTCTCAAATAAACTAGAAAGAGGGTTCAATTTCTGAATACTTATATTAAGCTCAAAAGAAAAATTAAACATTATTGGTTGAAATCACATGCAGATAATTTCTAATGTTTCTTAGCAGTCAATTAAGTCACTTAAACAACTAGGACCATTTCAGATGTTCTAGGGTTATCACCTGTCTTCTAGCAGCTTCTCTAACAGCAGAAATGCAGGCATGAATTTCCACAAATAGTGTCTTATGCCTGTTTGCCTCAAGTAAACTTCTCAAATACCCTAAGCATATCAAATAGTACTAAAACTGTATTTAGTCAATCATATCCTTAATTTGTGTATTCTGATTTGTACCTAAAGTGCTGAATTGCCCATTTTAATTTCTTCTCAGACTATTAATGAAAATGAAAAAAAAAAAACCAAAAACCAAACCCAAACAAAAAAAAAACCAACCAAACCACAGACTAATGGAGACCATACAGGAAAACTTTGAGTACGACTCTGTACTTATAAATGCCAATGAAATTTACGTAACATAAATAAAAGCATCTGCAATTTCTAGACACCAATTTAAAATTGCCGTTAACTTCCTTTAATGATCGGCTTTAATATAGCTGAGATATTAGGCCTTTTTTTTTTTTTTATCTCCAGTCATACAAAACTCTTTTTTCCAGCAAGTGTTTTCTAGAGGATTATATCCCCAGGACACTTATTCAGTCACAAATGTATATTAAAAGATATTATGAAAGTGATATTATCTATTGAAAGATATGCATGCAAATATGTTCTCTGCTATCAATAAATATCCACCAGGGTACTTAAAGATCTAGAGGAAAGAAAGAGACAAAATACAATTGAAAAATGTGCATAAATATAAAATAAATATAGAAAATAATGGACTTAGCCAGTATGCTTTTTTATACAAGTATTAAAACTACCAGAAGAACTGGACCAGGTGTACCCTGGTGCATAGAGGTCCTTTCCAACCTTAGTGATTCTATGATTCTGTGATTCTATGTAGGCATATCCAATTGGGTACTCATCTCAATGCCCCTGGTGTACATGATACCCACGAGTGCTTACATTTGCCTTCTGCTCTAGCAGATGCCAACCGAGTCCTCTGGAGAAGAACATCTGTTGCACAAGACGTTTGGATTTAATCTTTATTAGTAAACCTTTATGGCATCTGAATTCAAATATTCAGAGCCATAGGGTGAGTGCCCCTGCATTGTGTTAAAATACTGGACTATATTGTCTATTATTCTACTAAACACCATAAGCTTTTATGAAGTATGCATGTAAGAATTCAAGCAGCTCTGACTACAGAGGATGCCATTCTTTGATTCTCTTAATTTGCATCCATAGGAAGCCTAAAAGAATGCTCCCACAATGGGTAATATGGGTACCCTTCACATAGTTGCTTCATACAGCAAAATCCATTCAGAAGCATAAACTACTAAGTAATAGTGTGACTATAGAGCTGGTTTACAGCTGTTTAGAGGTGCTTCACCCACTTCTTGATTTTTTAAAAAAATTAATGGGGTAGAAGAAAGACCTCTAGAGTAAATTGTTGTGGAAAGAAAACGTACTGAGATTTACATTATATGAGTCTCAAGCTTTGCAGTATTTAAACTGTTAGCATCCCACTTTGTTCAGAATTACTTCAAAATTGTGAACATGGGTACCTTTTTAGCTTTGGTGTGATGACTTAAAATCTGTTTTTATCACCAAAAGACCCTTTATTATGAATAATAATAATAACAAAATTTTGTTTCACTGAATATGATTTTTCTGACAGAAGCTCTAATATTCAAAGGCATGTAAGATATGGATATGAAAGTGGACTGCAACAGACCTACTTACGAGACAGAAGTAAATAAAAAGCTTCTACAGTTTCTCTGCTCAATACAACTGTTGTTATTGCTAAGTATGAACCCAGAAGGGACTATTTCACTCAGGGGACTGGAAATTCAGGGCCTTTCACCTCTAGGTCACTGTTTCAAGTCTAGCTCAGATTAATAATGACTGAAATGTATTGTATCATCCGCTGACTCTGGAATGATATGTGCCAAACAATTTGGCAATTCAAGAGAAATTCTAATGGACCTCTAACCCATCGAGGTTGTATCAAAAAAAAAAAAGTTTAATTCCGAGCAGGGGTTAGCTTTCTTGGCTTAGGGAAACCAGTACTGCTACTTCACTAGCTATATCAGTTTAATGGATGAATAAGAGATAAATCTTTGTATTTTGGCAAGCTGCTTATTTGCTGGAAAATGCAGTTTTAATAATACAAAAAAGCCTGTAAATTTAAAAATTAGTTTGTTGGTTTAAATGAAGGTGTTAAACTTACATATCTGCCCCATTTTTAGGACTTAAATAAGACACTTTATAGAGTATATGTAGAGGCAGTAGAGGTTCAGATCTTATGGCTTCCTGATAAGGCCTGGGCCTATAATACATTTTGCTTTCAAGAAAAGCACCTGAAACACAACCTTACATTGTTTTTTGGATTTAACCTTTCCTGTAATACATATTCTAGCTTACATATAGCAAATACTAAAGTAAAGTTTATAAACCAGATGTTTCACCTTTTAGGTGCATGTCTGAACCCTCGCCACCCCAGCTAGAACATTGTTATTACTTATCTTGGTATGAAATAACATTTTATAATTTCATGTATATTGAAACATTTGTAAGAATGGTCATGGTCAACCGGAGAGGTCCCAGATGACTGGAGGCTTGCCAATGTGACACCCATCCACAAGAAGGGTCGTAAAGAGGACCTGGGGAACTACAGGCCTCTTAGCCTGACCTCGATGCCAGGGAAGGTCACGGAGCAGGTCATCTTGAGGGCAATCACGTGCCATGTCCATGACAACCGGGGGATCAGGCCTAGCCAGCATGAGTTTGTGAAAGGCAAGTCCTGCCTGACCAACCTCATGTCCTTCTATGACCAGGTGACCCGCCTGGTGGATAAGGGAAAGGCTGTGGATGTAGTCTACCTAGACTTCAGCAAAGCCTTTGACATGGTCTCCCACAGCATTCTCCTGGAGAAGTTGGCGGCCCATGGCCTGGACAGGTACACTCTTCGCTGGGTTCATAACTGGCTGGATGGCCAGTCCCAGAGAGTGGTGGTGAATGGAGTCAAATCCAGCTGGCGACAGGTTGTGAGTGGTGTTCCCCGGGGGCTGGTGCTGGGGCCCATCCTCTTCAAATATCTTTGTTGATGATTGGATGAGGGAATTGAGTGTACCCTCAGTAAGTTTGCAGACGACACCAAGCTGGGGGGAAGTGTCGATCTGCTGGAGGGTAGGATGGCTCTGCAGAGGGACCTGGACAGGTTGGATCGCTGGGCAGAGGCCAACGGGATGAGGTT
>VWZZ01003706.1:0-70128 GCA_013399095.1 Psophia crepitans | reverse complement strand
GCTGCAAGTTGCGCCAGGGAAGGTTTAGTTTGGAGATGAGGAGAAATGTCTTCTTGGAAAGGGTGGTTGGGCATTGCAACAGGTTGCCCAGGGAGGTGGTGGAGTCACCGTCCCTGAGGGTGTTTAAGGAAAGGTTAGATGTGGTACTTAGGGACGTGGTTTAGTGGGTAATAGGTGGTGGGGGGATGGTTGGACTAGATGATCCTTGAGGTCACTTCCAACTTTAATGATTCTATTCTATTCTATTCTATTCTATTCTATTCTATTCTATTCTATTCTATTCTATTCTATTCTATTCTATTCTATTCTATTCTATTCTATTCTATTCTATTCCAGTCCATACTGATGTCCTGGATACTATTAGAGAACATGAACGTGTGAACAACTCAATAGACACCTTTTTTCCCATCAACTGTAATGGGAACTTTGACACCTACGTATAGACAAGTAACAGCCAAATGTCTACAATCTGGAGCTTCATGCTGTCCTATGCATGACAGTGAGGGTTGAAGCAGCGCTCTAACATATAGGACAAGTATATTCATAACTGATTTCCTTATATCAGAATTGCATGTACTCATCTAAAATATTCGGATAGAACAGCCAGTGGAAGGGAGAATTGAGGTTCACAACATTATTGATTTATCAACACTATCAATTTATCTGATGAAACTGGCTGTAGTTGGTAGATGAATTAAGTATCAAGGTAAAAATACTACAAAAAGTTAAGAAAATAAATTTCCAACTATTATTTAGACTTGAATGGATGTTGCTCCTTTTTTTTTTTTTCTCTCTTTTTTTTTTTTTCTTTTTAAACTACCCTGGAAGAAAATTTAAACTTTTAACATGTGTGTAGTATGGTAAGTATCTGATCTTGTGTGCATGCATGTTAAAGGTATTCTTCCATTTGGTCCTGGGAATATGAAAATGGTGATGACATTCAGCCTTGCTCTGACAAAAGCTAAGTGACACAGAGATGGAACACTGATACTTGGAGTGGTAAACTTTTCTTTCAGACCTAATTTTATTTGGACATCTCCAGCTTAAACAATATGGGGTCTGATATGGCTACTAAAGACTCTCTAACCTTAACTCGTTTTTTTAAACATTGCCATTGAAATCTATGAGTTAATTGCAGCCATTTAAAAAAAAAATACACATATATATACTTTTATATATATAATCTGGCTATGTTTCTTCACCAATGAATTGAAGAACTACTGGACCAAATACAGTAAGGTGGATGGTCAAAGAATTTGTTCATAGCTTCATGATTCAGAATAATTTATTCCAGGACACTTCAGAGCAAGCGGTCTGATTATACATTATATTGCGGGTATGTTCTACCTTATCCACTGGTAAGAAGCACTAGATTAATTTCTGATACTCGTTACAGACTAATATGCTGTAAGAAGCAGCTGAATACAGTGGGCCTAAGGAGAATGGGCAAGGAAAGCTGCCCATACATGAGAAACATACATGAGAAGCAAGAATGCAATAGGTTAATAGAGAGTGACAGTCATTCAGTGCTTACCTGAAAAGACAGATGGGAAGGTGAAATGGAAAAAGACAGGTGGTCAAAGCTCTAAAACTAGTTCAGTCTTAGGGCCTTGCTCATACCTTTACTACTGAGCAGAATACCCATCTCCACTAACAGAAAATTTAGAAAATGCAGCTTTCCTGTTCTGCGTGCATTTATACTTTGTTTTATCATTTCTCTCTTCTCCCAGTACAGACCAACAGCTCCTTAAGGGTCAGGAAGCATCAAGAACTCCTCATGGGGCCTGTCAGGGCAAGGTGTCATCTGCCAGGGCCCATCCCACTGCCTCAGTCAGGGAGCTGGGCATGGCCAGAGACCATGCTCATGTTCAACCAGAAGTCAAGATCATCAGGGACTGAAGGCCCCCCACTGAGATGAAAAGGGGTATTGGGCCTTGAGGTGAGGTCCTGGGTGAGGCTGGCGGGGCCAGTAAGCCCTGTTAGTGCCCTCATCAGGTCCCTGACATTTTTTGTCTTTACCCTGAACACCTCACTTTCTATCAGAGGACTTGAGATCAGTAGGCAACCTCCTGTCCAGGTCTTAAGCCATCTGTTACTTTTACAGAATTTTGGCATCAGTTAAAACTCAACATATTTAACCTCATTTAACCAAGCCTACACTTGTAAGGTAAGAAACACTGCTCTAAGTTGTAAGTAATTTTTAACTACCTAGTACATACAGGTCTCTTTTGCCTGTCAGAAGATCAGAAACCAGTGGCATTACCTTACGATATGGATAAGTATTATTCTCTACCTTCTAAAGAAAAACAGACCTTGATAATAGTGTGTATTGTGTAATATGGGAGACTTTGTGTCGAACAAAACAGCACGCTTTTCCAGGCTTAGCCTATGTCCCTCCTTCTGGACTCTCCTCACCTTCCCAAAACTTAAAAGTAGCCAATAGTGTTTGGTTTAGATTAATGAATTGAAGGATTTGAGGAAAATTAATGAAGCATAGAGAAAGATCAAAGTTACTTGCTCCTCTCATTTCTTTACGATCTTCCGGGAGTACCTTCAGTTAGGTCTAAGTCTTTAGTCATCATTTTTTCTGATGAAATAAATGCATTCTATCTCTACTGAGATACAAAACTTCAGTCCTCTTACAACTGCACTCGTCACTTTTTATAGCCTAATATTTGTAAAATACACAGAGATACGCTCTCTGCTTCTCAGAGTTAATCAGTGACAAGCCAACTTCCCAACTAACATGGATATAGTTTATGATTTAAAAAAAGGAAAAAAAAGTATAAACTAAGTAAATAGCTTTTGCATATATTTAAGAGTTAATACCTATCTACTATGTAAGAAATTGGCAGATTAAGTCAACAAGTCAGTTAATAGATCTAGAATGACAGTCCATGAAAGTTCTTAGCAATTTCTTTAGACTGTTTCCTTCCTGTCTTTCTTGAATTTTGAATCAGATCAAATTAGTCTTTTTCAATCAACAGTAAAAAGATGCATACTGTTTTACCAGTGATAGAATTTGCATCAAGTCCTATTTTTCAGATCACTGAAACTCCAATATTGTTTCCAGTGCTTAGTCAGGAATGCAGTAACTAGCATCCCCTGGAAAACATCTGTATCATACTGTATAATTCAGTATATTCCAGTGCTGTATTTCTCAAATGTTCTGTGTGTCCAGAGAATCTATTGCACCTGACTGGAACAGTCAATAAATATTCCATGCTTTCAGAGTATAACATCTGGCACATTCATTATTAGCCTTTCACTCCACGTTTTATTTATATTATAATTTTGGTAATGGCTTTGCAGTTCAGACATGGTGCCCTGTGTCAAAGTACATCTTATTAGTATTCACAAACTATAGACTGATACAATAATCATGTCAAAGATTTGCTTATCATCATCTTTATAATACTCAGGACCATAAAAGAGATTACAATTGTTTCAATGTTCTGTATTATTAATGCTAACAGCTGCAAGTGTTGCATGTTGCAGTAGTGTGAGCTGAGACTTACCATATTTTGACATATGATTGAGTTCTGAATGGGTACAGTTCTTTAGAAAAGTGTTAAACTACTTTTAGCAGTTAGAAGAGAGAAAACTGGCTTTCTTTTAACTCCATATGATAAATACTGATACCAAACTGATGCTAATAAAACACTGAATCTGCCTATTATATAAAGTAGAAGGTGGAAAAAAATCTGGGAAAAAAGAATAAGTAATGAACTATATGCTACGACAAAAAACAGAACAATGAAGATAACAGGATGAGACAGAAATAATATTAAATGATGGTATTACAATAACATAATGTGTTTTATTGGAAGAATATCTGATGAGTCTCACAACTAGAATTCCAATACGGTTTAGAGAGAACTGTGTATATACAGGAAAATTTGAGTTACAAGCAGAATTCTTACTAGGATTTTCGATGGGTCAAGATTGTTGGGTAGGTATAAAAGAAGAAAGAAGAAAAAAAAAGCCAAAACAAAACCAACCAAAACTAGGTGCCTGGCTCCTTTAAAGCCATTTGAAAACTGCAGACCTATATATCAGAGTGCTACACAAATCCTTAATAAAGAATGTAGTGGTTCAGTTTTTAGGTAAAGTTGCAAGGAATTAAAAACAAAGAAGAAATGACAGATGGTATATGACTAGAGACCCGCAGGAATGAAAATTTTCTGGACCAAATCTCAAGGTACTCAGAATCACAAGATACCATTTATACAAGGATTATCTCTTAGAAACCAAACACAGCCAACCATGCACCAACTAGAGGAGAAGCCATCCTTGACCTACTTGCAAACAGAAAGGAATTGATCGAAAATATCAGAAAAATAGTGAAATGTGGAACCAATTACGATGAGCTAGCTGAATCTAGAGAATTAATGAGTTCACAAAGAACTCATTGGAGAAGGGTGTTGGATTTTAAGAAAGAAAATTAGGCTCAAATCCACAATACTCAAGGAGCCAGGCAAATTTCTGGACAAGTTCCCAGGACAGTGAGGGTGAGAGAAGCTTCCCAGGACATTTCACACTAAGCCATTGGAGCCAGTAAGTGAGAAACTCCTGTGGCTGATCTGCATGAGTTTATGCAGTTTTCAGTGTCCATGATCCCACTTATCCACTGCACCCTATTGTTCCTTTTCCTCCTCAGCTCCTCCACATATTCAGTGTCCCTCCCATACATCTATGTAGCAGAACAACATAGGTATTAATGGCAAGTGTTTAATTAGTACAATATATCCAAAGTTCATCCATACGAATGCCAGAAACAATTCAAGCCTAGCTGTCCAGAGAGCAGCAAACAGACAGAAATCATAAGCTTAGAGTTACAGAATTTGAAGTCTTTTAAATGAAAATTTCCAAGCCATAATAATAATAATTATAAAATAATTCTGAATTATAATGCAATTAGTACATGAAGAACTGCTGTAGATGTGATGTATATGGAAGCTAGTAAAATGTTTGACAGTAGAGTGAACCTTCCAAAATATTGTTGAATGAACTGAGTATGACTTTCATTATTTGTACTGTAAAATGAATGAAAATGTAAATTTAGAAAGCTTCTACCCTACTCTGACTCTTTTTCACAGCAGAAACATTATAGTTCAAAGAGACTGTTGGTTTTTCAGTCACTGTCCTCTTTGTCTTCTGATTGCTTGTTGCACATCTTCTCCAGAACAAGTTTGCTTTGTTGATCCTGAAACAGGGTATTTAAGTTTAGCATTATAACACTTCCCAGCTTCTCTGGTAACACGCATCTTGGCTGGGGATTCTGGACCCTACAGAACTGACCACTGTTAACATTAGACTAACACCATAGCACGCACGAAGATCTACAAAAAATCACTACTTTTCAAATCTTAATGAGGTGACTATGTTCAAACACAAATATGGAGGGGAGGTGGGTGGAATAGCTTATGCCTGACTGCTGGTATTTTAGTTCAATTTCAAGCACCTTTTTCTATTTAGTTCAGTTGAAAAGTTGACTAGATGCTTGTATATCTCTCTCATCTGTGATGCAATCTCAAAACAAGACTTGTCCTCATGTTTGCCTTCTCTGAAATAGCTGCTGGTCAGAGGACAGATTTATTTCTACTTCTTTTCTAATGAGGTTACAGTCATACACACGCCTTTCTCCAAGGGATTTCTGTAATGTGTGAACTTGATACATTAATCACAAATCTAGCTTTTAACATTTCTTTCAAAGAATGGTTAATCTGTATATTAGGAACACTGATGTCTTGTGGGCATTACCACACCCTCTTGTAATCTGGAAAGTAATAAACATACCATTTATGAGGAGTGAAAACAATGGTTCAACAAAATTTTTACTAAACCCATAACTTTCACAACAAATTAAATCCTTCAGTTTTGTAGAGAAAGTTTATGCATAATTCTTTGTAACATGCAAGTTGAAAACTCCAACTCAAAGAATTTAAAAAAAAAAAAAAAAGCCTGGAGGGACTTTGAGGCAAATTAAAGCAACCTATTAAGAGTGCTGAGGCCCATACTCTGAGTCACATCAGCTGACTCTGAACAGCTAGTATCCATCCATACTACTAAGTTCTTACACACTCCAGAGAAAGTATGGCCTCCTCTAATTTGTCTATGGAGAATAGCTGATGACCCATGCTAACTCTCAAGCATTTAATAGAAATTGTTTGGGAGATTACTAGCTAGCAGAAAAAAACAACCCCAAAACCATGGTAGGAAATAATTACAGCAATTTAAGGCATTTAGCTATATGTGTGTATAAGCAATAGAGTTACAGTGCTCAGAAGTGCTCTTGGTGCTCTTTAATGAACACTACACAATCCTCTAGCAAGTTATTCCTTACACATTAAAGAGAGTGCAGCTTTTTATAAAACTTGATGTATTGGACGTCATAGCAGACAAACACATTTGAGAACTACAGGTTATATGGAGGGAGTGCCTTCTAAACTGGACTTACTGGAACTAGGACACATACTGGCTGTGGTATAAAAGAATTGTAAAACCCTATTACTGTAGAGAAATTATTTCTTTATCGAAGACAAGATGGACTGCAGTTTTACAGCTTCCTGCTGAAGATCTGCTACTTTGTCAAGCAGATTGCAGGGAGACCAATAGCCAGGTAGATTGTTGAAGGCTGTGCTATGTCCCAGGAAACTACAGTAATTTTAATTTCATATTAAATAACCAAATGGAAAACTAGGGTTGTGGGTGTATTCATAGCAGTATACAGGTGGACAGTGCTAGAGCAGAATTGACATTAGAGATTTAAATCACGCTATAAAGGCCAGTAAGCAGAATTTTCAGATTTTAATAGATTGAAAATGTTTAAAATCAGGAATAAGAAAGTCTTACACAGAAAACTACGAGCAGTGAGAGAACAAAATATCTCATGACTGAGAGAGTTATAGATAAATGCAAAACAGAACACAGGTGTTTGAATAATATTTTGCATTGATGATTCCCAGAAAAGATCTGTAAGTTTAGCATTACAACACTTTCAAGATGATCCAAAAAGAAAAAGATGAAATGTCATCATAGTCTGTGCAGCAAAATTTTCTCTCTGAGACATGTACTGTAGTACATTCAAGGTTTTGCAATATTACTGGAAGTTCACAAAAAAAAGGAACAGTAAAGATGAATTAACAAATATAAAGAATTTAAAATATATAGGAATGAAACTAATTATACAGAAGTACTTTTACACTGTGTGTTACAAGGTTTGATAGGTTTGTTTGCACTGTAATTACCACCCTGAGTTTACTGTTGATTGAAATTGTTACTACAATGAACGTTGATTGCATTTATCATATTGCTTGATTGAGTAAAAGATAACTAGACTTCAGGAAGGACATTTCTTCAAATAATACAAGTCGGTAAAATGAAAATGGCTGGGAAATATTTCACCATTATTTTCTTTCTTTGCTATAGTAGCAGTTTTTGTTTTTTGGTTTTCTTCAAGTGAAAAAAGAAAAATCAGGTGAAAATTAATTTATTTCTACTTTTCTGAAAAATGAAGCAAATATTTCTATATAGCTCTCATTTGACTTTTTTTTTCTCCCCGCCCCAAAAACCAGATCCTTCTCAGATACCCATTTAATTTCAAATCAATGACAAAACAGTTCATTTTCTGTACAATAATACAAGAAAAATCTGTTTGATTGAAGTTTTACACAATGTATTAATCTGTTGATTACAATTTTTTTTAGTCAGGAGTAATTTTTCCTCACAAATAAGACCCAATTGAGATTTTTACCAAAAAATAAAAGCTATAGATGCAACTAAAACAGTGACTGCAATTGTGAATAGAATTCAAAGAGAAAAAAAACTACATTAGATGCAAAATTGAATAACCCCAAATAACTAGTCATCCTTCAAACTACAAAGAACAATATTTATTTATGAATGTAAAAATTAGGAATACTTTATACATTTACAGACACTTTTTACATACATACATACACACATACATAGGTAATCCATATCATTTTGCCAGTTCCCACCACATCTAAGACGGTTGCAAATTTTGTCCTCTTGCTAACATGAAACAAAGATGGAAGATAGAAGTTCTTGTTAGTAGGAAAAACATTACATCAAACAGCACTCTTTTGGCAATAAGACTGATAGGGTGATGGAACAGGATTTTTTCCTGCCTCCTATTTCTTATTTCCTTTCTGTGAATGGAGAACATGCTTATGAACAAGGACTTAGTTGGGGTTTTTTTTATTTATCTGTTGGAGATTTTTTCAGGTTGTCATGACTTTAATGATATTATTAGAACTCTGAAAAAAAAAAAATTGTATTCCATCTCTCAAGGTGAACATGTAGCATAAATTACAGTTGATTTTTCGAGTATGGATAAATTACCATAACAGTTACTCTCATCTTCTGTCTCTTCCTCTCCAACTTTTATTTTAAAGATTTAGTTTTGTTCTTTTTTTTAGTATTGAACAGAAATGGTAGGACCCCTTCTCCCCCTAGATACATTCTTGATCTCTCATAAAACCGCTTTGGTGCACTTTGGCTACAGATGTCATTAATGACCCATTAGGCATAGCCAGTGCAGGAACCCTGGCACAGGGATTGTCCCTTATTATGTGGATTTGTTGGGAAATTATTTTTATCGTTATTTCAGTTAGTATTGAATAATTACTGCAGTTTGCCATATTTTCCCCTTTTACGTACATTTCAATCAAAAGAACGAATTAATGGAGATTCTCATACATACTGACAATGATATAAACTTGCATTACTAGGCAAAATTAAATTTATATCAGAATAGAATAGAAACATTAAGGTTGGAAGAGACCTCAAGGATCACCTAGTCCAACCAACCCTCCCCCCACCTATTAACCACTAAACTATGTGCTTCAGTGCTACATCTAACCTTTCCTTAAATACCCGCAGGGACAGTGACTCCACCACCTCCCTGGGCAACTTGTTCCAATGCCCGACCATCCTTTCAGTGAAGAAATTTCTCCTAATCTCCAATCTGAACCTCCCCTGGTGCACCTGGCCTCAATTCTGCAGATGAGATTTAGTAGTATTCTCCAGATGTTTTATATCACACTAAGAAGATAACACAGCTGTAAACCCAGTTTAATGTTTGTCATTAAACCAAATTCATGACTATTTTGTACACAAAAGCAACCAAAGTACTTATAGGAAATCAGTGAATCTGTCCCTCAAGCTTACAAAGAGAAGACCCAATCACACTCCTCCATAAGTCAATATATTTTGGTTTGGGTTTTTGGGTTTTTTTTTTTTCCTTCCCTTTTTTCCCTTCATTGCATTAATGGTGAGGGATTGGGAATTCATTACCTGTTACCAATTACCACCTTTCACTCTACATGATCAACTGCTTCTTTGGTGTAAACTTTTTCTGTATATCCTGCTTACCCCTGAGCCAGGTGAGTTTTAGATAAGCTTTACCTATGATTGTACAATACACTCCTGTTTTCCAAACTACAGACTACTGCTCTTTTAGGAAAGGAACAGGCATTGACTTTGTCACCTAATTATATCACCTCAAAAGAATTATACCTTCTGATCCGATAGTGGCTCAAACAATGTATTTCTAAAGTTTTTTCTAGATCAGGGTGATTCAAATTACATGACTGTCCACTAGCCTGTTCTATCAAAGAGGTCACTTTCCAACCTGTGTGATCTAGTTCAAGAGTTTCTAGTGCATGCTGGAAAATTAGTGGTGCTGACACCTTTCAATATTAACTATACAATTGCTTAATTCCAAAATTTTTCACAAGAGATTCAAGAATTGTCTTTGAAATTTTGCTTCACAGGATTGTATGGATCAGAAACTCATGTATTCAATGCCTTAACATTTTGTTAGTTGTAGAGTAAAGATGGTTATAGGAATGACATATTGCTTTTTGATTTTACAGGAGGTTTGTATGTCCACGTTAGACTAAAACCAAACAAGTACAATGAAACACATTTTGATTTCTCTCTAGGTGAAGGTCTTCAGCAAGAATTAAAATGCAAGTTATATGTGTTTGATCTTTTAAGATAATGAGTACATTTAATATGCATGGGTGAGGCTGTATATCATGTAACAGTTTATAGTAAGTTTCAAAACGTATCTTGCAAAATAATGTTCTTCACATTAATTCACCATCTATCTAAATGGGAATGCTCATTGTTATCTTAAACTTGCTAGAGGAAACTATCTTCCCTTTATGTTCTTATTTTACTTATTTCTTCTCCATACACTGGAGATGAAAACAAATAATTTAAATTAACAAACTGACTATAAAAAAGGCCTGTTCTGAATGCTGCCCGCAGGTCTTTAAAATGATGAAAGCACTTTGCATTATAAGATTGCTCTACTCTCTGAACATGAATCCCAGTTTGAAAGATTGAAAATCTCCCTGAAGTCTGAAGCACTTAAATAATTTAAATTAAATTTAAATTGTGCCACACTTTACAAGCCCAGAACCATAGTCACATCTTTACTGGAAAGCTTATAAAAATTTGAAATGCTCCAATAATTTTAAATCTTGTAGAAGCCTAGTACCTTCCAAATTAAAGTGCTAATAAAAAAATTAGCACTGAAATTTAAATCTCTATGTGCAGTGTAGAATGATTTAAAATTATTGAAGCCTTTCAATTTTTTATGAGTTCTCAACATAGAAGTGAATCAAACAGCATTTTTAGCACAATGGAAACAAGTTAGAAAAGAAAACAAAAAAGGAAAAACTGTCATCAACATAGCAGCGTAGTAAGAAGACCTTTCCAGGGTGCTATAGAGAAGAGTTTTGAAAGAACAACTGCATATGGAAAAGTGAAGCAGATAAGAGTCTTCTATTTAAAACATTTTAATAGGACTCAGGAGATATTAATTTTAGGTTCTGATTTAGTTCAAACTATTTAATTTCCCTGAATATCCATTTCTTCTTTTCTTATTTAGATTGTAAATTCATTGGGCCAACAGTTTTCTTTTTCGCAACTGAGATACATCTGACTAAACACAGATATCTACCATGTCAGCATCCATATCTGAGCTAGTCATCCCAGTACTACTTCATAATCATCAGAGAGAAATATAGTCTTTTCAAAGGCTATTCATATAATTATAAACTCCTACAATAAGATGTAGGTAGGATTCACATCCTGAAGCATATTAGTCTACATTGACTGTAAGTGGAGCTTAAAATCACTAGTTTAGATATTGATTGCAGTATCTAAAGTTGAGGGAAATTAAGCCAACTTGTCATTATCTTGCCTATTTGCTAAGACTTCCAGGTATTCCTGCAACACTTATTATTAATAGTTTTAAAAAAGTCAAGCAGATATTCTTAAGTCATCTGATCTGCAAGTGTTAGGCAGTGACTATCTTTAGAAACAGTGAATATGCAAAGACCTCTCAGTAAGATGTTCACAGGTATGTTCCCGCAGTGAGAAAAAGATAGAAAACACATGGGTCATCTGTATCTAATTAGACGTTTTTTTTCTTTCCATAATGTTCACAGTAAAGCAAACTAAAGGAACAAACATATCTGGTAATTGGTTTACTTTACATGATAGTATGAATATGTTTCTTACAGAACTAATTATCTGAGAACTTGAGAAAATCCAGCCACTTCCAATGACCTGATTCAATGTGAGTTTATGATAAACTGAGATTACTTTATTGGATGATAAAATCTTTCTGATGGCTGAAGCAGGCTTCAATATAGAGATCCATAGATTTTCACTAAGCTGATACAAATATTGGATACATGTGCAGAAAGAATACTACGTGAGAGCTGCAAAAACATATTCTAGCTTCTTGTTCCTTTCCACAGAAAATCCAGTCTCCTCACATTGATCTGCAGTGGCCTGTACACTGTTGCTTCTGGCTATCTGAAATACCAGTTTCTGGTTACCTTATTACATATTCATCCAGCAATAGCTGTAGCACTTTTGTCGGTTGTTGTGAGGTCTAAATGTCTAGGGCCAGAATTTTCAAGTGGTAGGTTTTTTTCTTGTCAAACTTGCCTATTTCTTATGTGTGCCAGTTGTTGTAAGTGTGATTTTATTCTGTTTACGAAGTAAAGCTAATTTTTAAATATATTTGGGTACTGAGGACTATTATTATTCATTTGTCTTTATATTGAAAATTAAGTATATGTATCTGAATGTATTTGAGGTGAAAACAAACACACACAAAGACTTAAGGAAGAAATTTATAATTAACCTCATTCACAATGATCTCATGTGTGAAGGACATGGGAAGTGGGTAAATTATTTTGTCAAACTAACAGTAGGGGAAATACTTTTTCTCTCAGCTATTACCATGTCATCCCTTCTAGTGAAGATTAAAATGTCCAAGGACAGAAGCAAAAAAGGTCATTTCATGAAAATGTACATGAATTGTTTGTTCATTGAAACGATAACTTATAAAACCATTTAAAGATGACAATGTGTGATTTTTTCCCCCCATAAACTTAAAAGGATAATTTAAAGGTTAATCATTACAAACACAAGGTTTTGAGATAAAAAAATACTTACAGGGCAAAATATTGAAAATGGAGATAGAGGTTTTCAAAAGTTGTTGCTTTACATATGTACCTATAATGGAATAATAATAGCACAGGATTCAGTAGAGCCAGAGTCAACGTCCTGTATGTTTTGTCAAGTAATGGAGTACTTGACTGCCAAAAGAGTCTCAGTAGTTATTACTGAATCTACTTTACTTTCTATGAGTTGATTATCTATTCGGGTGTACCAGAGAGTGATTTTGGCTTAATAACTCTAGCTATATCAGTTTTTTTGGGTAGGTTTGTTTTTCTGGTGTTTTTGTTTGTTTGGGTTTTTTGTTTGTTTGTTTTTGAGTGTTTGGGGTTTTTTTAGATTAATTTGGTATTGAAAGGTAATTATTTTGTTCCTAACATGTTGGATGCCATAGCCATGTTCTTATTTTTTTAACAATGATAGACGGCTTGAAAAATGAATGTGTTAGAATATTACATAGCTTACTTCATCCTTGTGTATCCAGCTGAGATGTCAGAAATGCTCATTTAAATCGTCTGAGCCTGCTGCAACTTGCATGAGTAGTAAATGACTGTAGAACAAAAAAAGTGGAGATGCTATCTTCAGCTCCCTTAGAATAATTCATATTCAGATAATACTGTCTGAGAAACTTTGAAATTAGTTTGCAGGTGCTTAAATGTAGGGCAACTATAAGATGCCCTTTCACAACATAACTTTATGATCCTGGAATCAGATCTACAGAGGCACTGAGATGCTTAATTCTTCATATCTGATGGCATGCAAAGAGGAATTAAACACCTCAATGCTACTGTGAACTGGCCTTAGATAATGTCTTTGGCATCTGCAGATTAAGGCATCTGTGAACTGCAAAGTAGCTGTTCAGAATTAATTTAAAAATTTACCATTTTTTTTCAATATATCACCACAGGAATATGATGCATCCATAGTTCCCCTAGCCTCTAACGTATGTTAATACCATAGGCTAATCTGAGTCACTACACACCAGGTTAGTCTAACCAAGCCGGTTACTGAAGTAGACACATAACATGAAAAACCTTTAACAAAATTTATCATGTGTCTTTGTGCTGCATGTCATAGAAGGGTGTGGGTTGGAAGGGATAGCAAGGATCATCTAGTTCCAACCCCTCTGCCATGGGCAGGGACACCCTACACTAGACCAGGGTGCCCAAAGCCCCATCCAACCTGGCCTTGAACACTTCCAGGGATGGGGCCTCCACAACTTCTCTGGGCAACCTGTTCCAGTGCCTCACCACCCTCACAGGAAAGAATTACTTTTTAATGTTCAATCTAAATTCCCTCTCTTTTAGTTTATACCCATTACCCCTTGTCCTGTCACTACACTCCCTAAGAAACAGCCCCTCGCCAGCTTTCCTGTAGGTCCCCTTTAGGTATTGGAAGGCCATGATTAGGTCTCCCCAGAGCCTTCTCTTCTCTAGGCAGAACAACCCCAGCTCCCTCAGCCTGTCCTCATAGGAGAGGTGCTCCAGCCCCCCCGATCAGCTTTGTGGCCTTCCTCTGGACTTGCTCCCAATTCTTGTATTTCTATAAGACTTCTTGTCTTTTTTACAGAATGAATGAATGGCTTCTAGTCTCCTTCCTAATGAGTTATGAGAGAGTTTGTCTCATAATTAAAGGAAATCTAAAGAATTCTTGTGAGTTTGAAACTTAGGTGATGTGACTATTGCACTGGCAGACTGAAGTAAAATGAAGAGATCCTTCGGTTAGCTTGATCCTAAAGAAAATTTAAATGGCCCACTTTTATTGGTGGCCTTCAATTGATGTTAGTTCCCTTCCGTTTCCGAATTCAGAATGAGGTTGGATATTATTTTTTAAATAGAACTTCTCAATAAAGGAAGTTTAATTTGCTATATTATTATTATTAGCAAAAGCTTACTTGGAAAGTCCAATCTAAATGACAGCAATATCTAATTTAGGTTTGGGAAATTGGCCAACATAAAAGTGTATCTGCATTTCCATGAGAAGGATTAGTATAATGATAGGAAAACTGTAAGAACAAAATTAAAATACTCACCAAAACTGGGTTCTGCAACAGAAGCAAAACCAAATTCCTGTATTATAGTTGTGAAATAGAGATTAAATATTCGCTATTTTGGCAATAGAAACTCCTTGATCATAAATGTAAGAAATATTGAGATTGTCTTTTTCCTGTTAAGGGAGTTTATAAATGGTCTCTGCCTCCAGCAGCTTCAGGACATGAGGACTTTTCCTGCCCAGCCACTGGACACCAGCTCCATGCAGCTGAGGTTCTCTGTCCCAGAACAAGAAAGGCAGCTCCTGCTTTCCCGGATACACACAGACACAGATGTGCAGACACACAGAGGACATGTCCACAGCTGGTCACACAGTCAGCCACAGACAAGGCACTGCCCCAACATCTCCCACACCCAGGACTCACATCAGACATGGGCACAGGCAGCTGCGTTCCCTCCTCCCCTTGGGCTGGCAAAGGCAGAAGGTCACTAGTGCAGAACACACTCTCCAGGTTCACAAGCACATTCATATGCACATTCCCAGATCCCCCAAGCCCCTCTGCTCACTTGACACCCCTGCCTGGATCCCAGCCCCCCTTATTTGCCCCACAGGTCCCCAGCTCACCAGCTGGATGCTCACTGCACATGCAGCATTCACACTCATCTCACAGGCACCTCACGTTCACCGGTCCTCCTGAATATGAGCACAGACTCTCTGCCCACCTGATACCCCTGCCTGGATCCAGGGCCCACAGCTTGGTGGCTGGTCAAGCTTGGAGTTTGCCAACAAATCCACATGTATACCCCACGCACATCTGGTTTGGGTAAAATGGAAGCAGTCACCCCCCCAAACAGCTGGAACGTGGGCAGTCTGGGGGACTGACCTACCATTACAACCCAGTCACTAGCATTGGATTGCAGGTAACCAGATCCTTTTATACACCTTTGTGTCTATTCCCCATTTTTTTCCATACCTGATTCCCCTTCCCCATAAATTATTTAATAAATACTAGTTAAATAACTGCAGCAAGAAGGACCCTGCAAGAAAGGAAGCTCTTGCTGTCATGGAAGGCTATATCAGACATTTGCTGTTAATTTATCAACTGACTGATAGGTGTCATAATTATGGTCAAATAAAACTCAGATGTATCCTATTAAACACAACTCTGTCTTGGCATAGAAAAGAAGGTAGTTAGAAAGGGGAGGTGCTGGGCTTTTCTTCAAATATTTTTTAATAAACTTATATCCAATGTAATGTAATATTAAATGCATCAAATATTTTTTTGAGTAAGAATATAAACTACTATTCTCCTCAACAGTTGCTAGTCCTTAAAATATTTAGCTAGGTAAATATTTTCAGTGTGAAACTATTGCGCTCACCTTTTGGCCCAAATAATCTATTCAGTAATGCCGTAATAAGGGAGGCTCAGCAAGAGGGGATGACACATCATGACTTCAGAGTAACTTTTACTCTCAGAGTTAAGAATTATCCTTTAAAGTATGACATTTGGAGTAAGATACATTATATCAAAATTAAGTCATATTTACAAAATCGCTTAGTAAAACTATCTGCATAATGCATGTATTTATGTTCGTAGAAGAAAACAAAACGTCCTTTGAAGGCCCTGAGAAGGAGAATTTGACAGCTTAAATTTAACTAAAGGGCGGAAAGTTAATATCTGGATACCTCAGCTCTCTCCTGCATTGGGGAGCAGTGATTTAACTCTGAATTCTGGATTTAAAGTATTTTTTTTTAATCAATTAGCTTGTTTTACTTGTAAAATGATTAGTACTGTTACACTTAGTGAGTATCCTGATCCACATATAACATGTTTACTCTGAAAGCAGATAAAAGATGTAGTGTAAAGTGGCAAATTGGTTAGGGCAATCTTACAGAAGACAGAACACATTCCAAACAATAAAAAACTCAGAAGTGGAAAACTGTGGGAAGTGGGGGAATTTTAATAAAAACAAACAAACCAACAAAAACAACCACCAAATAAACACCGGAGGCCTATGAGTCTTCAGCATTTAGATGTTATAACATTAGTTGATAAATAAGTCACTATTTTTTAGGATATAAAGCCTGGATTTTAGACCTCTAAGTTCCACCTGAACCTCACAAGGTTCCTAAATCCTGTTGTTGATTTAGTCACATTATATTTCCTAAATGCTAGAAATAACGTTGAAAGCGAGAAAACACTCTTAAACAATGCAAACCAGATAAGTTTACCTGTTTTTCTATTATGGTACAAGGGCAGATCAGGAAGTTCAAAATTTGCAGATACTCTCATCAGTTCCTGTATCAGAATTTTGTATTTGTCTGGTTATCCTTCCCTCTGAGAAAGCACGCTTGTTAATGCTATCAGTTTTACTTGTCTCTCCTAATGATCCAAGACGTTTGTCCTCTGAGTCAAACCACTCAGATTCAGGAGTTCTGCCACTGCCTGTGCTGGTTCTGAATGGGATAGAATTAATTTCCATCACGACAGCCCCTATGGTGCTATGTTAAGGATTTGTGATGAGAGCAGTGTTGGTAATACAGGGATGTTTTTGTTATCGTTGAGTAGTTCTTACACAGAGTCAAGGCCTTTTCTGCTTCTCAAACCGACCCACCAGCGGGTAGGCTGGGGGTGCACAAGAAGTTGGGAGGGGACGCAGCCAGGACAGCTGACCTCAACTGACCAAAGGGATATTCTATACGTTACGACATCATGCTCAGCATATAAAGCTGGGGGGAAGAAGAAGGAAGGGGTGTGGGGGGGTATATTCAGAGTGATGCCACTTGTCTTCCCAAGTAACTGTTATGCCTGATGGAGCCCTGCTTTCCTGGGGATGGCTGAACCCCTGTTTGACAGCAGAAAGTGGTGAATGAATTCCTTGCCTTGCTTTGCTTGTATGTGTAGATTTTGCTTTACCTATTAATGTGTTTTTGTCTCAACCCATGAGTTTTCTGTTATCCTCCCAATTGTCTCACCCATTCCATTGCGCAGGAGTGAGCGAGCAGCAGTGTGGGGCTGAGCTGCCTGCGGGAGTTAAATCACACCACTGTCCTTTCAGAATTCCTAATGGGTAGGACTTGCTAGCCTGTCATCTTTCCCTTTCTGCTTTTATAAAAGATAATCTTCTGTTGAATTAAACTGGATCAATCTAGTATAGTCATTTGCATATAGTTATCTATTATCAACCCCAAAATCAAGCTGAAATGTAGTGCATTCCACATTTATCAGTACAAAATTAGTACTAAGGACATTGTATATCCTTGAAATGTTCAAATTAGCCCCTTTTTCAGCTCAGACTTTATTATTGACACAGGACATGACAAACAGGGTGTTCATTGCTCACAATTTTTATAAATGCTTTTTCCAAGCAAATGCATTTGGGGTCTCTAACAAAAAAAGTCTACTACAGGTTAGAAGAGATTTCAAAATATTTTTGTGAATTAAACGTATTCAGTTTGCTCCAGTATTATTTATGGCAGTCCTACTTTTGATTCTCCGCAAGCATTCAGACATTTAATCAGAAATTTAATAAAAGAATTCTTTCAAGTCTCATGCTGCTAGAATGTGTCAGAGCAATGCAATGCCCATAATGACCACATGCTGATCAGTTCTTCTTTTTCTGAAGTGTCCATATTAAGTAAAACTATTTGGCACATTTCAAAATGCATTTTCAAATGTTCATAGGTATCCTGTGGCATCAAGGAAAATATCATGCTTCACTTGCTGAGCTGCTAAGTTGCTGTTGAATCTCATTTTATTGTTCCTACAGCCAGTGATTTAAAAGGCAAAAAAATTTTAAAATTGCCAGAAGTATATCTGAAAGGCATAACTGTGTTTGATCCTATGGATATACATAGATATTGCCAAGCAATCTTTCTTAAGAATTTAATCTGATTTATATTGACATAAACAAGGAAAGAATTTATTATTGTTAAAATTACTTCAGCTTTAGCAACAACTCATAAAATGCTAGTGGAAAATCAGAGGAATATTATGAATTTTTAACCTTTATTCTGCATACTGAAATTTGATTTCACTTTTTAAAAGTAAAAAAAAATCAAAACTATAACATCTACCACATAAGATATTTCAGTCAATGTTTACTGAAACCGTATGAGGGAAATCTACAAATCTTGGCTTCTTTTCCTTCTTTTTTTGAAGTGAAATATTTTCTTATCTCTATGCAGTTATAAGTAATACAAAAGGTAGTAAAGAAAGGTTTCAATTTAGTCTTTGAACTATTTAAAACCAGTGTAAATTTGCAAGGATCAGTACTATAGTAATGCATGTATATACACACACACACACACACACTCACACATATATATATATATAAAATCAGAATCAGACCCTTCTACCTTTTATTTTTCAGGTGGTGTTTTTGTCCCAGTGTATATCTAACTTAAATTGCCATCAAATCTGTGGAATTGCTCTATATTTTCAGTAGGGTAGAATCTGATTTCACCTTTTCTGTTCAAATCATGACTTAGTTTTGAATGAAATTAAGGTTTTCTCTAATACCCAGACCCCTGTCTTTGCACAAAATAAAGTCATTTCACAAGCTCAGCATAACTGGAGTCTCTGCAGAGATCTGGATATATACCATTTTTAAGTGGTGTCGAATCAGCAAATACGTCTGAAGGATTGTGAACAAATTTGTCAGAGATACTAGTCATGATCTTAGCTTAAATTTAGGGTCACTGTTGTTCTATATTACCAGGAGAGTAAAAAGTAAAAAGAGGCCAAGGCACATATGTCTACTTGTCAAGCATGCTGCATTTGAAGCCAGGATGATGTCTCACTTGCCTAAGTGTTGCATATGTATATGCTTTTATGAAGCTAAAGAAGAGGCTTCTAATTTCAGTTTATCCCTTCCTTGTTTTCTGCTACATAGCAGTCATCATAACACTCTCTGGAAATAAATCTTTACAGGAGTTTTTTTGCCTGCTCGGGATTGATTTGTGATGCTCCTACCTGGTGTTAATTATTTGTACGAATAAGGAAACATAAAGCTGTACAAAATTTAGATTATTATAGTAGAAGGAAGGATGGAGTAGGATAATCAGAGAAAAGTTTTATTGGCAAAGTTACCTGATCATCTATCTGCATCATTCAAAATATCTCACCCTATTCAACTGCAGTCAGCCCAGGATTCCATCATTGTCTAGAGCTGTCCTGGACATACTGAGAATCATATGAAACTTGGACACTGAAATGGGCTCCTAGCTCATCATTAAATCCCATTAAGAACAACAGTTCAGGTATTCCTCTGATTCATTTCTTTGCAGTGGATCCATCATTCTTAGAACATTACTACTGCATGCAGAAGACTGTTTAGCATGTATTGGTCTACTTTCTGCTTGAACAAAAAGGAGTATTTTAGCATTTTACATTCAATATTTTGATGGGAACTTGAGAGCCTAATGAAATTCATCTCCACTAATCAGAAATACTTACTGTTAGGGAAACTAATGCTTACTTTTGGGTACTGTGCACCTCACCATAAGGTAGATGGAAAAAATTTTGCTCTATAAATGTCTATTTTTGTCCTCTCTTATAAACAGAAAAGTTCCAGTGATGATGGTGATGTGCATTCAAGAAGAAAGCGTAATTGTAAGAGTACGGGAATTCAGGAATTTCAAATTCTAATACTGGAGCACTGCAGATTCACAAGCAAAAGGGGACCCTGACTGTGTAGTAGTCCAGTGGTTACATCATTCTGGGAGCTGAAAGTACTAGTCTTTTATGCTTGAATTATTTTTCTTTTTAATTCAGTGATTCTTTAAGATAAATACATCCCTTGGAGTAAAAGCCTGAAAGCATGTCACTCTTCATCTTGACTATATTGCATTAGAGACACTAACCATATTAGGGAGCCATTTCTGGATCTTTAATATGAGACTGGTTTAGATTTTGAAAGTGCTGCACTCTTCCGTGAAACAGTTTCACGTCTATAGCTGACCACCATTGTATAAATAAGGACCTATTTTTAAAAGCTATTTCTTCAGTGCCAAAATCAAGGATAGATCATCTGTGTACTCCTGAAATAATTATTGTCTGAGACCTGTTCTACAGCTATCAAACACATATGCCATAGCTGATTTCTAAAGCTGTTCACTCTAGTAAAGAAATTAAATTCATTAAACATATAGAATTACATTTCATATTTAGTTTTACACAAACTTCTTTCAATTTTCATGATACTACAATTGATGTAATTGCTACCATATATAAAATATGTATTAAAGGTAGAAATGCAGAGAAACAGATCAGTTTATATTGGGTGGTGACAGCTTTTTCTGATGGATCTCAAAATTCCTTTTCAGAGACTATGAACAATCAGATATTTCTGAGAGATTATGTATGAACATGAAAAAGCTAGGATTATTTATTTCTTTCTACAAGTAGTATGGTTTAAAGACTATTATTCCCATAATAATTTCTTTATCCATCGATAGAAAAGTAGTAATTTGTTGCATGATACTGGCAGTTAACTGGCCAAATCATAAACTGAATGACAGTTTTGTGTAATTTTTTGCTCTCGGTTACTCTTTCAAACTACATCTGATTAATTAGTAAATGAAAAAGGAGTTCTAGGTACCAATGATCATAGTAATTTTGGCAAAATATAGAAACAATGGAAAAACCTGATCTGCTCAAGATAAGGGTTGATTTTTTGTTTGCCTCAGTCTCTTTGGGGTCCTGCATGTGAAGGAATAGGAAATAACGAGGTAAAACTTTTATTATTTTATTAAATTTTTTCAAGGGCAAAAGAACTGGACTCCACAGGCTGTATCTGTAGCTAAACTGAATTGTCAGATGCTGCTGAGGATCATTCCAATGAGGATGCCCTAGCTGGAAGTGTTTTGTTTCTATTCATGGTTTGGCCACATATGGCGTTCTCTGATAACCTTCCATGCCTCCACATTGCACTGTAAATTGCACTGGGTATCTTAGGCAAAGTGCCAGACTTTAGACATCCATTTGGAACTTCCAGCATTCACCCTGACCCCATGTGAACCATGCAAACTTCATAATCTTGTCATTACGCCTTATACAATGGCAACCTGCTTAACTTGTGCCCTTAACTATCTCCTTATGCCAAAGGGGATCTGTGTGTGAAGAGGTGAAGCCAAACAGAAATGGCTTTTTCCTGTGGCTTTCAGGATCTGTATACATATCTTTATCTTAAATCTCCTCTGCTTGCACTGTTTCAATTTTCAGCCTAATTTCCTTTTTATTACTCCACCCACCTCAGATTTTAAGGCTTCCTGATATGTTCTCTATGCTTCTTGCATCAATCCCTGATCATCTGCGAAAAGGCTGATAGGAGTGACCCTAAAGAGTATGCTCACATAAAGAAGTAAGGAGGGAAAGAAAGGAGGCTGTATATAGAGGTGTCAATGCACAGAGAGAGGAAAAAAAAAAAAGCTTTTCTGCAATCAGGAATAAAATATTCTTGTCATCAAAGACAAGACACTGTTTGTTTGGTGGTGTTTTTTTTTTACTGAAAACGAACAAATTTCCAGGACAAAATATATCTACTACCCACTCATTTGAGCAACTAGGTAGCCAAGACCAGCACTCTTTCTAAGGTCTGTAGGATTTCCTACGATCTCCATCCTCCTGAGCAATTACTTTTGACATACAAAGTATGGAAAGGAAGTAAATAGGCATAAATAGCTCTTTACTTTCTTTTATATCTATAATTTCTAAAGTTTGTAAATAGACAGAGAATGATGACCTCTCTTTCTCAAATTTCCCGCTTTCAACCTGGTCTCCTGAAGAAAGATGGGGTTTTTTTTGTTCGCTTTTGTTTGTCTGTCTAAATCCATCTACCTCTATGACTTTTCACCTGATTTCTGCCCAACATGAGACAAATGTTAATGTGTCAAAAATGAGTTTCATAAAAATCAGTGGCCATATAGAGGAGAAAAATCCAAACTGTAATGGCTCCTTTGACAAGTTGGCAGGCAGAACTAGACAAATATCATATACGTATTGAAGAGATACCAGCATACATACAGACAATTTAGCACTGGAAGAAAATGCATTGGAAAAAAATGACAGTAATATTTTGAAAATGAGATTTTGAAAATTCTGGCATTCATAGGAAATAATTCTAGTTTATTTAAATGTTAATTTTCATGGTTTAAAAAAAAAGCCTAAAAGGCTGTTATCTATGATATTGGACTATGATTACAGCCCAATTTCTGTGGTTATCAAAGGATTACATATAGTACAAATATTAAAGGCTAGGTTATTCACCCTAACTTTTGCTTGAATTCCTTGCTTAAATTGGAGAAAATGAGGAAGCTGTTTATGGCTTCTCTACCCCTATTTCTCAAACTCTGAATCAAAACCGAAGAGGAGCAACTGTGAGTTGTGCCAAAGGCAAAAGGTCCTTCAGACTCTGTCTAGACATTCTTTTTCATGCTTGTGTAATCTGCTACAGTGTCCTGCTTTGCAGATTGGCACCTAGTACAGATTACAGCACCTGCTATCCGGGACATGCAGGTGGCTTTTTGTTTGCACGGAAATCAGGGAAAAGAGAGCTGGCATGTGCTTCTTATGAAGTTACCTTGCTCTGACATAGAATTAGTAGGTAGCTAAAGCAGTTTTGGAACCTGTAAACCACAAAGTGCTAGCTGGTTCTGGTAGGATCAATGATCTCAAGCAAGATTGAGTCATCAGCTGTGTCCAAGACCTTTACTGCTCCTGCTTCTCTTCCCCTTCTCCTAGTTCTACCACCTTTTCATTGATCTTTTTTCAGAGATTATTGTTCCTTTTTGCCAGCACCTACCTTCTGTTGCTCCATTTCCACCAGACCAAAAGTTCATTGACATCAGACCTCATCAGCAAGTTTCAAGAGCTTTCTTCAATTTGACATGTGAAAGTCAAGACTTCGTACCTTGATTCTTATCTATGTCTAAATATAGAAATGAAATAAGCATTCAAATAAAATATTTACCTATTTTATAGTACAGGGGATACAAAATAGGTTGTAAGACATTTACTGGATATGATATTTTATAAAGACCCACATTTCAGACCTTAGTTTTCCTACAGGACTATGAGGACCTTAGGATTTTTCTCCCACCCAAATCCGTTGCTTTAATAAAAATAATTATAGCTCTGTAGGAAAATAAACAGAAAGACAATGTGCAGCCATAGTTTCTGAGTGAGAAACTTTGCAACTGTCTTTTGTTACTATGAAGTTCTGGAAAATGTGTCAAAATATTACATTAAGATCACTAGTCTCAATTATTTCACAGCTGTAATGTATTTTTTGAGACTGTTAATATCCTGAAAAGAAATAAATTTACTTTTCATAAGCATTAACTGGGGTCATTATTAGTAGCAGTGTGCTTTTAATGTGAACTATCTTTGCTTTATTTTTTTTCTCAAATCCTCCTTTCCATACTCTTGCTCTCTGAGATCTTTAATGAGCTGAGTAACAGTGGAAAGTTTTAGGTAGCAAAAAGTTATACTTACCTTCAGTAAGTTAAAAATACATATATAGACAAAATGAAAGACTTCAACAAAAATAAACAAGAAAACAAATTTTATACATAAACTCAGTTCATATGCCAGGCTGAAAAAAATGTATGCATAGTATCCAGTAGATTCATGTTCTCTCTCTTATTCCCATGCATACTTACCACAATATAGCACCACACCTGAGTTTTGATCTCAAAGTCAGTAACATTGACAATGACTATATATCACTAAAAAGGAATTATTACAGGTTGATTTTTCAGATCTTCTATGATAATGAGAATGCCACCACAAGAGAAGGGATGTTGTCCATGCTTTCAGTTTTACTAACATGGAGAATTTATTAATTACTCTTTCTCATTTAAAGTATTATTTTATTACAGAATTATTTTTTTTTTAAATGTGGTTCCTACGGTTTCAAGCTTACATTTCATGTGGACCTTTCCTTCTAACTTATTTCACATACACTAATCATAGAATCATAGAATGTTTTTGTTTGGAAGAGACGTCCAAGATCATCTGCTTCCAAACACCCTGCCATGGGCAGGGACACCCTCAATTACACCAGGTTGCCTAAAGCCCCATCCAACTTGGCATTGAACATCAATAATAACATAACAAAAGCATAGAAGCTACCTGATAGAGAAAGTTACTATTGTTATAATTAAAAAAGCTTAAATGAATCTTTACAACTGATGCAGCATATGAAAAAAAAGTATTTTGCAGAACCTTTTTTAATAGAAAGAAAGATACTTTCATAGAATCATAGAATGGTTTATGAGGTGTTTTAAGAAGTCTCTGGCAATGTGTGAAAATTATTACTGAATGTGTAGGGAAAGGATCAAAGGCAAGGATGAGGGTGGACTGGAAAGAACAAGATGGAGGGTGAAGAGGGAAAAGGGGCTAAAATTCACTGTTCATGTCTAAGCAATCTGTTGGCTGGTGTACTTGTCTGAAGAAATCCTCTGCCTGATCACTGCAGTTTGTCCTATCTTCTTATGATATTCTGTTCCTTTTTCCCATGTGTGTGCTCTCTGTTCTTTGTGTGCATATGTACGTGAGCCACTAGTAAGCTTCAAGCTGAACTAGCTAGTGAGTAGAGTAAGGTGTGTGAATGACTGCATCCAGAGAGACAGACCACGGGTCTGGTGCCTGATAGGTCTGGGTTCAACTAAATGGATGAGACCAGGCTCTGGGGCCAAGCTACTGAGAGAATCACACTGTGCTTGTGCATATTCTACCAGTAGACTTTAACCCTGATCAGCTGAAAAGGTAGAACAGAAGTGGGTGTACCGTTTATGTTTATGTGACTGCTGTTTTGATCTGTGTGACCAGCTGTGTTTGTGAATCAGGAATATGTGTTCAGACTCACTACTGGCTGAACCCAAGGACGTGGAACCAAAGCAGCCTCACAACCATCTGGCATGGACAAGAGGACACCTCAATGTGAAAGAGGTGATGCTATATGTGTCAGGGAGCAGCAGAAGTGGGTTACTCCACAAGGCAATGCATGTCAGGAGCTCAGGGTGACAGCAAAGAAAGTGAGGAACTGACAATGATCCAACACCTGAGGAAGAGGAGGTCTGGTGCTGTAAACCAGGTTAAGCTAACAGTCAGGTTGTAACCAGTCAAGGCCATAGTGATGAGGCAGCTCTAAGATAAAGCCAAGATGTCAAAGTCAGTAAGACAAGTTCAGGCTCAGCAAGGCACAAGATCAGACACAGCACACCTGTTGTGTAGCCCAGGCAAGACCATGGGCAAAGGCCTGAGTTTAAATGCAACTCCCATGATGAGGGGTGGAGATTCCAGGCAAAGCTTCTCACAGCTCTTTATTCACAAATTAACTGTTTTGACAGAACTCTGATCAAAGCTTACACAGTTGTATCCTATCAGAGCTTACCTTGAACACAGGAGTCTAATTTCCTAGCAGAGGCAGAAGAGGGTGTAGAACCTCTTGATGTATTAAGTAGGTAAGTAAAATGACAGTTTATTTTGAGGCTTCCATTATTTCTAATATTTATATTTGATATTCTGCCTTTTCTGCTGTTCCAGTGAAGCTAGATCAGTATTACAGCAGGATGTAGCTGTGCTATGTTCATGGCTTACAAGTGGACAGACTTCCTGTGCTACAACATAGATCTAAAAGTCACACCTCCAGTTTTGAACTAGTTACCCTAGGTTCCATATAAACTCTGTATAGTAAAAGTGTATTCAGAGGATGTTTCATTTTTCTTATTTCTCATTTATTGATCCCAGGGACCGCTACTGGAGCCAGTGCTATTTAATATCTTCATTAATGACATAGAAGATAGGATAGAGTGCACTGTCAGCAAGTTTGCAGATGATACAAGATTGGGAGGAGTGAGTGATAAGCCAGATGGGTGTGCTGCCATTCAGAGGGACCTCAATAAGCTAGAAAACCAGGCAGACATGAAACTCATGAAATTCAAGAGAGGGTGCATGAAGCTGCAGCTGGGCCGAAATAACCCCATGCACTAGTTCATGCAGGGGGTAGATCAGTTGGAAAGCAGCTTTCTATGAAAGTACTCGAGCGTCCTGGTGGGCAGGTAGCTGAGCCAGAAATGACCTCATGGCCAAGAAGGCCAGCAGCAGCCTGCGCTGCATTAGAAAGAACACTGCCAGCAGTGGATCATCAGGAGGATGATCCTTCCTCTCTACTCAGCCCTGGTGAGGCCACACCTGGAGTCTTGGATCCAGGTCTGGCCTGCTAGTACAAGACAGACGTGAAAACACTAGACAAAGTCTGGCAAAAGGCCACCGAGATGGGATGGAGTTAACTGTCTTCATAGCAGCCTGTGCAGTGCTGTGTTTTGGATTTGTGGCTAAAACAGTGTCAATAACGCAACAATGTTTTGGTTATTGCTGATCAGTGCTTGCACAGCGTCAGAGCTTTCTCCGTTCCTCACTCTGCCCCACTAGTGAGTAGGCTGGAGGTAGGTAAGAGCCTAGGAGGGAAAGAAAACAAGGACAGCTTGACCCAAATTGACCCAAAGGGATATTCTGTTCTGCACTGCTCAGGAAAAGGAGAAGGAAGGAAGAATATTCATGGCTATGGCATGCTGAGATCTTGCTTCCTAGGAAGTGGCTAGACATCTGCCTGCTGATGAAAAGTAGTGAATGAATTTTTTATTTCACTTTGCTTCACCTGTTAGACTGCCTTTATCTTGATGCATGTTTTCAGCCTTTGCTCTTTCGATTTTCTCCTCCATCCTGCTTTTTTTTTAAATTGCATAATTATATAATTATGAAAATAGACGTTCATAAAATTTCTGAAAAATAACATAGGCACTTAGATAGAATCGATTCATCAAAAGCTCTTGCAATTTCTGTTCATTATACATAGTGCTATAGTGTATTCCTGTTCCATTTATTCAGCATTACTGCAGAACTAAATTGTATTTTCAGTGAAACTTATGGTCACTCAGATGCTGTTTTAAGTGGTATTAGATATTGCAGACTAGTAAAAATCTTTGTTTCCTACTCTAAACCACCCTAAAAGTCAGAGGAATTTGGTAAAAGGACAGGGTACAAACTCTCAAACTTCAGTCATCAAGGAACGTAGTTGTCATGGCCTTCCTTTATAATCAGTGGAGACAAGTGTTGTAGATAAATCAGAGAACACAATCTGTGCCTCCTCTGATATATCCCACTGTCATTCTTTCCTTGTGTAAGAAAAATAGGGACACTGAGCTAATTAAAATCTCAGAAGCAAGCTCCCTAAAGCGGATAGTGTTAATAAGTTAGCAATCATTCTTACACTGCATTTTCACTGGTCTTCCCTTTAAAATAGAGCTTTCTTGTTTGAGTCTGTTAAGTTGGCACAAGAGTTCTGAACGAGGAGAAACAAACAGTCCTATGCTTGTACAAATTCAGTGTTAGGTACAAATATTAACCCATTACAAATGAGTATCAATATTGACCTATTGCCAGTTAAAACAAAAAGCCTACTTGCAGTTGTGGAAATGGCTGAATAGACATCAGAATTCCTTGATATAGAGGGAATCACTTTCACAAAGCAAAAATGAAGAACTGATTCTTCCCTTGTTTTGGAATAAGAGGGCGAGAAGGTAGTCTAATCCTCTATATTATATTTATTGCTTTTTGCAAAACATTTGGATTTTTTATTTTATTTAGTGTCACCTGAAAAGCATGCTTTATGTATTTCAAATCAACCAAGTTCCATATCAGTTAAATACTTTGGTGTTGTTAGTAGGTTTTGCATGGAAACAGCTGAAAACTGTGCATCATTCCTTATAAGCAATAGTGTGGTGTGATGTTCATGGTAAGCATTTCAAACTAACACTTGAAGGTGCCTAAAATGAATGTCCTAGTGGATTTTAAATTATTTACCAACTTTAAATCATATGTATGAAAAAGAATAGTAAAACAAATCAATAACAAAGCAAGTAATAAATTTAGCGTGGAGTACAAAACCCATCAAACTCAAATTTGTAAATGACAGTCCTGGACTATAAATATTAAGCTCAAATAACCAGAACTAACAATATCAGAAAAGTGATTATGACTGACAGTGTGATCAGAAACACTGCAGATCTCATTAGAAATATTAATTTGTGTATGTGTTACAAGTCTGCTGCACCTTTCAAATACGAATCTTACATGTCAAATAGCATCTTTCAAGGCTATTTTTGTGCTACTCAGCTTCTGCCAGTATCACATATAGCTACTAACAATTCAAAGCTGAATTTGCTGGCATTTATTTTGTTCTTTACATCTCTTCACATTTCATAAACAGAATGGCAGTTCTAACAACTTGTCCCAGAGGCAAGAGCATAAAGAAGGTCGTAAGAAAAACAAAGCATGTTATCCTAAATGAAAATGAAGACAAGGAATTAGGAAGTTCTAAAACCTTACAGCTTAAGCTACAATAGAGTGAGGGAGCAGGAGAACAAGATGTTCACCTATGTATTTAAGAAGAGAAGAATCACATTCTCTCTGAAGGGATTATTTATTTCAGTCTTATGACTGCTGTGATGCATTGAATGCTTGACACTGTTATAGAAAATCAATGGAATTCAATCTGAGAAAGTTGTGTTGCATGCATTCAAACCTGACGGTTGCATAAATCAGTATTTCTCCTTAAAAAAATCCTTGGCTCAAAAGAAAACCACATTCATTTGTATACCTTTTTACTTCTTTTTTAATGACAAGTGTGATTGATATTTTATTTTTCTTCAGAGGGACTTCAATTACCAATTGGCATTCAACTGCCCTGTAAAGTTGAGCAATGAAGGATATCTCTTTATAAAAACCTGATTAGGAAACCTGCCTTCAAAGCATTTTTACTTGCTGAGTTTTTTCACAAAAGGACACTGAGGTGAAAGATTTTTACGGTGATAGAAAAAACAACATAACCTTTTTTTCATTCAGACTAAGTAAAGCACTTACATAGCACAGTTGAAGTATTCCTATTTTCTCTACAATAATTACAATATGATGAAATGATACAGTTTTTCAGATATTGTTAACATGCATTAAAATAATACTTAGGCTAATGTACTTAGCTTGTTAGAACTTTCCAACAAAATTGATGCTAAAAGAACAAGGAAGAGATGAAGGAAATTAACCTCTGTGTTTCAGTACAGTATATGTAATCATTGGGCCAGATGTTCAGGAAATTAAAGTCAAATATGGCACCCCAAAATGAATATAATTATTTTATTTTACAAATATACCACTTATTTCAGGGGACATATTCTTATTTACTAAAAGAAAGGATATAGGACTTTTTGACCAAATCAGACCACTGATACATCAGATTTTCAAGATTAGCCCAATACTAGAAGATATAGAAAAATATGAAGCATACTTATTGTTGCACTGTTATGTGGGGAGCACTGCAGTGCTGTGGGCTGAGAATTGTTTCTAACACTTCAGTGATAATTTTCCGCCTGCCACAGAAGATTTGGTTAGTCTCTTGTCTCTGTTTTGATTAAAACCATAAAGATTGATTTTCTATTAATGGTCTATAAATTTAATTGACATTCAGTGTCATTCTGGGTAGTTTTCTATTAATGAATAGCCGAAAGGAATTCTAAACCTCATAATTGTTTAAACACATTTATGCTATGTAAGTTTTATGTCACTTCATCACCATTGTTTCTGTTAACAACCAACCCCATAAGAGTTGTACATTATACACACATATTCCTTGGTTTTGAGGTACTTCCATTGTGAAAATCTGAAACACTGGCCTAAATCTCAAGTGTGGAGTTCCATGTGGTATTTTTAACCCAAAAGGAATATGAAAATAAAATATAAAAAAATAAAAGTTGAAGACATGCTAACAGCAAACTTCTGACTGTTTCTGTTTATACAGAAAATTATCACTAAGTAAACAGTTATCAGCGATGCTGTACTGCAGTAAAACACATATATGAGATGAAACAGGCTTTTATTTTGCTGATCATAAAAAAATCCCATGACACATTGCTATGGCTAGAACAATATGATTCAAAATTAGATATTAAATTTTTGCATACTAGCATGTATGTATAGTATCAATACACCTTCTTAAATCCCATATCCTAAACTGTTCATGTTTTTGGTGTTATTTGTTGGTTGGTTGATTTTTTACTCTCTATTCATTCCCATATAATTCCACTTAACAAGAAGCAGGTAGGCTGAATTTTTTTCTCAGAAACTAATGTGTATGATGTTGAATTTACAATATCAGTTTTATCATTTAGGCGAGAACTAAGGAAAAGGTAATAAATTATCCTATAGAGAAAAGATCATAATTGACTTTGCAGCTAACATATTTGCATCAAATTTCTGGGGTACATATTCTAAATGTTCTGCATTAGAAAGAGATAAGAGATTAATTTATACTATCTATCAGGGGCTAAAGGACAACATGTGATTTATTTACTGTGAAAATGGGCTTTACCTAACTGTAAACTGTTCTTGTATTTATGTGTATGCAGATTGCTGCAGATAAGTGAACTGTTTTTGTAATAATGTGCATGAATATAGAATAGAATGGAAAGACATACATGGAAGAAAGAATCTGAGTCGTGTTAAAGCACTTAGAGAAGTTCGGCTTTTCAGCTGAGACTAATAGCTCATACTGTAATGCTGGAAGTCCTTGTGACAGCTAGAAAAGCTCTTCTGTAAGAAAGCAGCAGGGAGTGTAGTACAGAGGGTCAGAAGGCTTTAAACTGAACTTCCATCCTGGTTCAGCTTCCTATTCATTCTTTACCACTTTTTTCCTAAGTTATGTAGATGCTTGAAAATCAATGTGATATTGAAACGAGTAGTTTAGATATCCTTCAATAATTACCTATTTTCAAGTTATTCTAGTTGCTGTGCTCACCGTCATATACCTATACTACATGTACTGCAGTTTATGTTGCAGGAATGTAACAATTGTAAACTTTTTCCCCTCAGTTATACACCCCACTAAGAGCTTCATTTTATTCTTCTGCTTTTTCTCAGGTTCTCTCAAAAGCTGTGTGCTTAGATGTTCCAGCTTTAGAACTAGATACCATGAGAACCAAAGCATCATAGCTGGTGATTCTGTGTATGCTTAAGACTAAAATCATTCACAGAGGATTTAAAAGAGAATATCTGTAATGTGAGGGATTTCCTCTATCAGAAGAGGTTATTTCCTTGTACAGCTTTCCTAAACTTTACCCTTAAGAATATACACTCTTTGATGCAGAGATAGGAAATTCAGTGATAGATTAAAACCATGATAGAAGAGAGAAAATATATGCTAACATCTGAAACATGGAAATTAAGAGATTATTACTTTTCAAGTCTGTGTATTCATAGAGAAATTTTACATAACATTTTATGATGACTTTTGTGACACAGTTTCCCATAGTAATCTTACTGGTGAAGTGTAGACAACCTTCTTGACTTTTTGAAAAATCTTTCAAACCTTCACATGACTTAGTTCTGGAAGATACATTTTATATACCTCACAGAACTAAGAAGAAAAGGAGCTCTAAAAGTGCTTTACCTATGGAAGTAAACAGTGAGTCCCCAAGGACTCCAAACAGTTTTAATTTTGGACAAGGGCTGAGGATGTAGCTAAGTCATAGAAGACCAACTAGGGCCAGCCTCAGTCATATTCTCACTCTAGTGGGTTTCTACTGAGCTGCTTCCTAGACAGAAAGAAATCTTGCACCAGCTTCTATGCAAGTGCTTCCCTCCTTCAAAGCATGTGAACTACAGAAGCCCCATTTGAACTGACCACAAGCTGCATGCAGATCAAGGGCCACAGACTGAGAACTCCCCCTGCAGGTTAATTTGGAAAAACTCTGAGTAATATAATTTGAAACAAAATACATTTAGTAGGGCAAAATTTGAGAAACAGAAATGTTAGAAGTCTGAATTATGACTGATGCCTTTACTGTTACGAAAGCAGATTTTGAAATGTGTGGGTAGTATTCAGTCTTATAGTCGAAGCTTTTACCACATCACTGGGTGCCAGAATGACTTCAAGGTCACTAATAGTCACTGAAAAGTACTTCTACCTCCCTTGAGCTCTGTGATACCAGCTGCCTGTCCCCTCAGGGCCAGGCAGCTGAAACGACTCAGAAAGAATACTTACATATTTTGGATTCAGTAAAGAACATGGTAGACAGCTTGTGCACTTCTTAGGGTTTCTAAGGGTAGTTTATAGATTCACACATACTCAGATGAGGAATGTCTTATTATTATCCAGTCAGCTGAAATCAGACATAGGCCAAGTAAAGTTAAGGAACGTGTCTAACTGCATTCCTTGCAAGCATATTGTAATGGGCTGATATAAATTCTGTAGAACTCCTGCAAAAGGTAAATTAAATCAGAATAGTATTTTCCACCCACATTCAAACTTTACATTTCAGATTTTACAAATGAAACTGAATGTCCTTCTCCTTTTTCTAAAGCATTTTATTCCAGACCAATACTGACCTTTAAATTATAATCATAGCATAATTTAGGTTGGATAGGACCCCTACAGGTCATCTAGTTTATTTCCCTTCACAAAGCATGGCTAATTTCAAAGGTAGATCACACTGTTAAGTGCCTTGTTCAGTTGACTCTCCGAGCAATCTGTTCCAGTGCTTAAATACTCCCTGTGGAGAATTCTTCTTTGATACCTACTAATAATTTTTCCTTTGCCACAACTTATGACCTCGATCTCTTGTCCTTTCACTGTGAACCCCTGATAGGTCTGTCTTCTCTATGACCTCCCATTAAGTACTCAAAGACAGCAGTCTTGAAAGACATGCCTCTTTAGTTTTCACATCCCTTTGAAGATATCCCTCTTCAGTTTTCACCTGGCTGAACAAACCCAGTTGTCTCAGTGTCTCCTGTATGGCATATGCCCGAGCCCCCTGACCTTCTTGGTGACTATTCTGGGCTCTCTCCAATATGCCAATGTTTTTCTTGTACTGGCAAGCCCAGAATCTGAGGCAATATGACAGGCTTAGGTCACACAGGTGCTGCATAAAGGGTAATAATCTTTACTCTTGACCTGCAGGCTGCACTCTTACTTATGCAGGCCAGTATGTGATTGGCTAGTATGTCACAAAGTTGTGCTGCTAACTCATTCAATTTCTCACTCACTATGATCCCCAAGTCCTTTTCTGAAAAGCTCTTCTTCAGAGAGTCAGTGTCCAGTGTCTGGAACTTGAGAGCATCTGATGCATTAAGGTTATTAGGTAAAGGGCTTTCCTGGAGCAAAGTAACAGGGAAAGAGATAAACAAAACATACAGACACACCAATCTTATAAACAAACGATAAACGAGACAACAACAAAGATCGAAACTCTACAGCTACTAACGGATGGACCATTAAGAAACACCAGGCACAGCTTTAAGGAGGGCCAACCTGGGCTTTGTAACTGATAAGACAGGGAAACTATAGGAACATGAATAGTATGGATGTTGAGGGGGAACTGTGCGACTATGGAAAACCTAATAAGGAGTGTAGGGGAAGGATCAAGGTGCGAAAAAGCAAGGATGAAGAGGTAAAAGAGAAGAAGAATAATAGAGAGGAGGGAGGATAAAAGGGGCCTCTGGGACGTAAGTAGGTGCCACTCAGTTCTGCCTCATCATCCAGATTGTTAATGTGGACATTAAATAGTATCAGCTTTAGTACTGACCCCTGAAGAACACAAATCACAACTTGCTCAGAGATTTTGAAATGCTAATGTTTAAAGTCTGGTGGTCCAGCAAATTTTGCACCTTTCTATCTACAGACTATCTATCCAAGCTATATCTCACCAATTTGACTACAAGGATTTTATGCAAGGCCTTGCTAAAGTCAAAGCAAATGACATCCACAGCTCTTGTCTCATCCACAGAGCCAGAAATTTCATCACAGAACAAAATCAGGCTGGTCAAGCACAGTTTGGTCATAGTAAATCCACGCTAATTGTTTTCAACCACTTTAAACCTGAGCATAGTTTTCAGTTCCGTAGTTCCTGGTAGTCTGCTTTTTGCTTTCTTGAAGCTATGCATGACTTTTGGCTTTTCACAGTGACTAGAGATCCTCTTTGTTGTCGTAGCCTTCAAAATTATGACAGTGGCTTGCAATAACATCAAACAGCTTTCTCAGAAGTGTTAGACATGAAAAGAATCAAATTCAAATGCACAACAGTAATTAGATAATTGTTAATAATAAGCAGTTAGAAAGATATTTTACATAAGTTCTTTCACCACTGCTGTGGTACATGTTACAGTGCATGTATAATACGAGTTGCCATGAACCCTGATAAACCTGGGAACACCATAGCAAGAATGTGTGTCAGACTCAATTAAAATGTCCTGAGGTTGTCAGAAAAACACAACTCTGAAAACTTCATTGCGAGATTATCTCCTCTGAAGGATGTAAAATGAACAATCACAGGATGATAGTGGAGGCCAAAAGTAAATACACAGGCAGAAAACAGACCCTTGAGCTATAAAAAGACATGGCTATTTTTTGATAAGTTGGATTTCAGCCTGGAGAGCAACCAGTTTCAGAGCATAGCAAAAGCAATGTCTATGGCTTAGCTGGGTAGATGAAGCCATTAGTGATGCTGCCAGAAAAGTGTAGCAGGAATCTCCTATACAGAGGAAACCATGTGTCGTGAAGAAAGACAGGAAAAAGCAGGGCCTTCTGTTAAATCCTTTTCAAAATACTGTGCATATAACTGTATGAATACACTGGAAACAGAGTTGGCTTTAGGCTTTAGATTGGCTGTTAAATTTGGATGCAACAGCACCCTCAGATGCCTCCTCCTGGTACCGTTGAACTGTGTATTTGTGAACTGGCCTATTTGTCAAAGTGGTCTCTACCTTGAACCTCCTCTATTTAAGGAGGACTTCTATTTGAAGTCTCTCATCAGGCGTGGAAGCCTAAGAGACCTGTTAGCAGACTTACCAGTAAAGACTGAGGCAAGGAACATTACTTCAACATTTTCAGTGTTCTTCATCACTTCATTGCCCAACAATTTCCTTGATCTTTTTTTGCTGCCGTGTATCTACAGAAGCCTTTCTTACTGTCTTTCACATCCCTCGCTACTTGTAACTTCAGCTGAGCTTTGTCCTTTTGGATTCCATCCCTGCATTACCAGACATTTTCTATATATTCTTCTTGGGTGTCTTTCCTCTGGTTTTATCTTCCATATGCTTTCTTTTGACATTTAACCCAGTCAGGATGGTTTCCTGCTATGCCTACGCAATTTTACACATATTGGATCAAGTGTTCTAGTGCTTTAATGAGGTTGTCTGGAAAGATCAATCAGATCTCTTGGGCCCCTTCAGAGCAGTATGCCACAAGGTCCAGAGTAGAAGTTCCCTCAGCAAGCTGAAGTCTGCATCTACCAGGAACACAGTTTTTATTCTTCTGTTTGCCTTCCTCAGCTCCCTCAGGATCTTAAATTCTGTTATATCACAGTTACAGCAAAGTTTCTATCAACCCTCCCATCTGCAACCACTTCTTTCTTATTTGTGAGCAGTAGATCCAACCGAGTGCCTCCCTTAGCCTCTCCAGCACTGGCAAAGAACTGTCTCCAGAGCATTCAAAAAATCTCCTGGATTTCTTGCAGCTTTCTGTACTATATTCCCAACACAATCAAGAAGTAGAAGCTTGACATGAGCTGCTCCACCTCCTCATGAGATTTTGTGTTCAGTAGGCACGTTCTTCAATTGCCTTTGGGTGCCTGGCCACACATCACTCAATTTATGAACTCAGAACTACAGCACATTGTCTTCCTCCTACACTGTACTCCAACAATCCAACCAACCAAAAATAATATTCATCCTGTAGGCAAAATCTTGTAAAGTTTCTTTGGAACTGATGTCAAGCCATGCAACCAGCAATACAACTGGTGGACGTACTCTCTGTGGTGACAATACATGAATTAAGTAGAAAGTAGTAAGAAGGGAAACAGCAACTGCTATCTTTTGATACAAAGATTAGAAATACTTAGGAGAAAGTAAGTGCTTCTGTTGCTTCAGACCACCATTTTAACATGATACCACATTATCCAGCACTGTCGGATTGCAGTGTGACCACAGACATTATGATTCTCTGTCATACGAATATGAAACAATACTTACGTTTATGATTAACCATTAATCACCAATCCTCAAACCATTCAGTGTCATAGTCAAAATCTTGTTACGGCAAAAAGGGATGCCTTGTATATATGAAAAAAACAATTTATTATTATTATAATTAATATTTTAACAGTCAATTTGAAACAGAACCATCAGTTCCTATTAGTAGAGCTAATACTAATAAAGCTCATATTCACTGTCCAAATTCATACAGAAAAGGCTCATGCATAATAAGTTAAAAATTGTTATTAGAGAAAACTTCTGATATTTATACATCTTGCCCAGTGTTAAGCTTATCCTTCCCATGTTGTTCTGATGCCAATGGTCAGCAGCTTTCCTTAAGAGTCAGGGTGAGAGTTACAGAAAGTCACTAGCACCCCGAGATGTTTGTTGAGAGTGTAATGGTCGTGGGTAAGGGGGTCTTCTTTCTTCTCATCAGTCTTGGGACTTCTGAGGTTTATTTGAATGTACTTCTTTCTTACCAGTGCCCACCTGAAGTCTGCAAGTTGCACCGTAGACATACTCTCTGCCTCCAGCCTCAGTGTTCAGTCTCAGACAAAATGAACAAAAAAACCCCACAACCAACTCAGAATCAAGGCAAATGGAGAACAGTCCTCAGATGCTGCTGTTAGGTACATACAAAGGCTATGACCTTTAGTAGTACTGGATAACTCATATTTACTGTTGTGCACAAGCTTACAAGTGATTGTAAGGTGGAGGCTGGTGACGAGTGGTGCCCCTCAGGGATCTGTCTTGGGACTGGTGCTTTTCAATATCTTTATCAATGACATAGACGATGGCATTGAGTGCACTCTCAGCAAGTTTGCAGATGACACCAAGCTGAGTGGTGCTGTTGATAGAAAAGAAGTAAGGGATGTCATTCAAAGGGACCTGGACAGGCTTGAGAAGTGCGCCCATGTGAACGGAATAAGGTTCAACAAATCCAAGTGCAAGGTATTGCACATGGGTCGGGACAATCCCAGACATGAGTACAGACTGGGAGAAGAACGCACTGACAGTAGCACTGCAGAGAGAGACTTGGGGGTTCTGGTGGATGAAAGGCTCAACAAGAGCTAGCAGTGTGTGCTTGCAGGCCAGAAGGCCAGCTGTGTCCTGGGCTGCATCAAAAGAGGTGTGACCAGCAGGTGGAGCGAGGTGATTGTCCCCCTCTATTCTGCCCTCGTGAGACCCCACCTGGAGTACTGCATCCAGGTCTGGGGCCCCCAGAGCAAGGAAGATGTGGACCTGTTAAAGCAAGTCTAGAGGAGGGTCATGAAGATGATCAGAGGGTTGGAGCACCTCTCCTGTGAAGAAAGGTTGAGAGAATTGGGGATGTTCAGCCTGGAGAAGAGAAAGCTCAGGGGAGACCTAATTGTGGCCTTTCAGTACATTCAGGAAGATAATGCTAGGACAAGGGGTAATGGTTTTAAACTAAAAGAGGATAGATTTAGATTAGATATTAGGAGGAAATTCTTCGCTGTGAGGGTGGTGAGGCACTGGAACAGGTTGCCCAGAGAAGCTGTGGAGGCCCTTTCCCTGGAGGTGTTTGAGGGCAGGTTGGAAGGTGCCCTGGCCAACCTGATCTAGTGGGTGGCGTCCCTGCCTGTGGCAGGGGGGTGGAAACCAGATGATTTTTTAAGGTTCCTTCCAACTCAAGCCATTCTATGATTCTGTGGTTATAAGATTCATATGATTCTATGATTGATATTAAAAAACCCAAAGCACCCAAGACCATTGCAGAAAAGAAGCAATCAGTCCTTTATGGCAAGACCCATAGAATAAATACATGTTCACTGCAACAAGAAGAATGTGTGTGTGGGAGTGAGAAAGAGGGGAAGCGAGGGAAGGAGAAGTAACTATTAGCATCCCTCTTATCTCACCAAAGGAAACAGTATGTGGTCAGCACATGACTTGATTTAGTGAGACTATTAAACAAAATTTGTAAATTTCTACTTTAAAACAAATAAAACAACAAAAGATTTATTTCAGTGTTTAGCTTTATTATGTGGAAGAGAAACAGAAACTTTCATAATGACCTACCAATTGTTTCCCCAAATCCATCTTCCTCTGTTAGATGATATTTAGCTTTGCACTCAAGATGCAAGAGATTTTCTTCCAAATTCATCACTTCTTGTTTTTTTTCTTTAAACTACTGGATACTCTGCAGTGAGTATCTAACATGTCCTGTCTCCTCTATCAAGTCAGAACATTTCCATCTGTGTAATTTGTTAAATGATCTGTTTTTGTGGGATCTATGTCTCCCTCATTCGAGTGAGTATTCTGACCAATTAACTCCTACATAGAATGTAAATCCTATCACCACTAGTTAAAAAGAAGAAGCTCTACTTAGTTCTTTGAAAGAAAAAATGTAGATGACTACCATCAGAAGATGATCTCGATTTCAAGGGCTCTTTTTAATTTTGTTTTCACAAATGTACACAAAAAATAAATCAGATGTTGATACTTAGTTTCATTGTGTAATGGGAAGTCATGAATCCTAGGAAACTTTTTCAGGGAATGAGAATAATTTCCTGATCTGTTCTATTAATAATTCTTGGCATTTCTGTGTTCTCCACATCCAGGAACAAAGGGTTTTAAAACATCTGTAGCTCTTCTGGCTCTTCAAAACAGTGTTTGAACTTTCCAGTTCTTCAGAATTGCTTCTTATAAGATTTAACTACAAAAGTTATTCTTTTTTTTTTTCCTATTTCATTCAAGTTTTAATCAAAGTAGCATACAATTTTACTGAGCATTAGGTTTGGTATAAATCTTGCTGAACATAGCAGTGGAACTGTCTTGATCATACCTGGGGTTTGGCATACTTCAAACCAATATACACTGCTGGACTGAGACTCTCCAAGCAAAGGAGATATCTTGTCAGGCCTGCCCCAAAGCCAGTGACCCCCTTAATAAAAGTCTGTGGGAGACAATAAAGTGAAACTAAGGACTTTCTGAGCCCCCAGACTGGAGGGGAATCTCTGAAGTATTTCACTGGAGTGTCAGAACACTGCAAGGATTGGAGGTTGCCTGTGGGCTGGGACACTGGGAGTGTCAGGGGGCTCTCCATGGGGTCTGTCAGGGCAGGGCATGGCAGTCAGGCCCCATTCCATACCCCAGCCAAGAGCAGGGCAGCTGGGGGCCCCGGGCAACCCCAGTCCTGGGCATTGGGCAGCTCTTCAGGGATGGGGACAGGCCAGTGCTGGGCTGGGACATGGGGCCAACAAGTGGGTCCAACTCAGTGGGGGCAGTGGCTGGGCAAAGCAGGGCTGCAGGAACTGGAGATCAGCACTGCTGCAGTGTCACAGGGGCAGGGGCTGACAACCCCAAGGGGCTGACATGAGGTCCTGGGCCATGGGCAAGGTGGAGGAGCCCTGAGAAGGGCCTGTTAGTGAATGATCCAATGACCTTGGGTTCATCACTTACTTCAATAGCTACTGCTTGCTGTTTGATTTTTTTTTGAAACACTCATTCTCCTTGAATTTATAACCAGTCAACATTAGAAAGAAAAAGAAAGTTAAGGCTGCAGAAATCGTGTTCTGCAGCCAGCTCAGATTCATCAGGATACATCTCTTGCTTTTTAAAAATATTTTTATTTTTAAAACAATACTATTTTTAAAATAATTCAGTTTTTTAAAGGTTATATTAAAATAGTATTATTAGAGGTTATTTCACACTTTCAATAGGGTTTTTGGTCCTTAAGATTCTTTACAGAATATTTATTTGTTTTATTCTACATGATACACTAATTTAAAGTTAACAGTTGGAAAGTTCACTTTCTTACATTTGACCCTCCATGACATTTCCCTATCACACACCATGTGGCAATATATCATTGAAAGTTAACATTATACTACAGCAGCAGACTTACAGAAAGTCCTTTCTCGTATGTAGGTGTCCTAAAGACATATTTTATACTTGTGACTTTTTATTATTATTATTGTAACAATATCTTGGTTTTTCCATTCAAAAATATTAAATTGAGGGTGGGTCAGACACATATGTTATAGATCATATCTGTATATTAATTATTGAGTATATGTGCTGCAACTGATAGTTAAAGAAGAGATTCTAAAACTCTAGTAACTGCTTAAAGAATGGTCTTAATTTAATAATTATTCCACATTGGGTCTAACTGTATGCTATTCAAGCTTTCCATAGTTAATGTTAAAATATGTATTTCCTAAATTTATCTTCAAATTATTTTTTAATATCAGTTAGTGTCATTCAATATTTAACTGGAAAAAGTCTCTAAGAAATGGTTTTGTAAAATACAGTTTTGTTGCGTGTTCATCGGGATCATTTGTTATTCATGTTTTCACTCTTGTCAAGCTGAAGAAGACTAACCACCAATATTGATTGATGTTGGATTCTTCTCTTACAACAGTTGTCCATCTTTTGCCATCTTACTGTAAATTCAGGCTTATAGGCAAACGTTGACATTTACTCCTACTTTCTTTACTTTTGTCAAAGAATATTGTAGGCTTGGATGCTCTGTTTGCAGCAGATCTCATCCAGCTCCTCAGTTACAGTACCTCAAACCCAGAGAATCTAATTAATGTGTATAAATCATAGAATCATAGAATGGCTTGAGTTGAAAGGTGTCCCGTCCCACTCGGTGGGTGTAAGAAAGAGGTAATTTTGTTATTTTCTGTGTGGTAATCGGGAATAATGACAATTACTCTGGAGGTTCAAACAAAACCACAAATTTACTTACAATCCAGCACAACCACAAAAGATACTGGCTTGGCAAAAGTTGTAACAATACTTAAAACTCAGCAAAACTACAAAAGACAATGGCTTAGCAAAACTTGTGATGATATTACCCCAATGTGCTGAAAATGAGGTTAGAGACAGAGTGGAAGAGAGGAAAAGAAAGACAGAAAGAAAGAAAGAGGGGGAAGAGAAGATAAGAGAAAGATTTCACCATCCTGATGATCCAGTGGAGTCCTCTGCTTGTAGTTGCAGTCCTTGGGATGGTGGGTGCATGCAAAAACCTTTTGTTTACCCCTTTTATAATCCAGTGTGCTCCCCTCATAGGTTTTGTCACCACTGAGCATGTGTATGTGTTCAGGAATGTTCCAGAACCTTCAGGAATGGAGGTCTTACTGGGGTCTCACTGCCCCCCTCCCTTTGAGGCTGACCAAGCAATGACCCCTCACAGGCATGCACACACAGCAGAGATCTTTGGTCACATGTTGCAGGAATAGTGGGATGGGCTCCCAAGACAGTAGCCTGCCTCCACAGGTTCTGCCCTTGGTCAACACTCCCTCATTCAAGACAGATGTTTAGGACATTCCCTTGTTATTGGAGCCTTAAAGAAGGAACCTCTAAAGATCATCTAGTCCAATCTCCCTGCCACTGTCAGGGACGTCTTTCACTAGATCAGGAAGCCCCATAAAACCTAGCCTTGGACACTTCCAGTGAAGGGACATCCACAACTTCTCTGGGCAACCTGTTCCAGTGTCTCATCACCTGACGTGGTAGGGGAAAGTAAATAAGATGGAGCCAGATCCTTCTGAGGCATCCAGTGATATCCAGTGACAGGACAAGAGGCAATGAATATCAATTGAAAACCAGAAAACCTCATTTAAACATAAAAATCTTTTTAATCAGAACAGCAGTTAAACACTGGAGCAGATTGCCCAAGGTGGTTGTGGAGTCTTCATCCTTGTCTGACTGGACATAGCCTTTAGCAACCACTCTAGCTCACACTGCTTTGTGTATTGCAGCTGGACCTGATAGCCTCCTGAGTGTCTTCCAACCTCATCAACTACTCTGTGGCTCAGCATGCTGCCACCAGGGCATCACATACTTCCTGGAGGAGACTGAAGATCAGGTGGTCTGTAATTTTGTGTCCAGGATGTGCCATTTAAGTAAAGACAATTGTCCAGGTTGCTGTGTTGTTTAGCTATATAGGAAACAGCAAGCATTCCAGTCCTTGACTTATTAAGAGTTTATTTATTTACATAAACTTGAACAATAACGACAGAATCAAGAATGCTAGGCAGGCTTAGAATATAGACTACCCTTAACACCAATAGGAGATGTAGTTTTGAATGTATGTGAGAAGAACAGGACTGAATTTGAGAATCATCTCTGAAATCACCAATAAATATGTTAGCAATGTGTCCATGTACCTCACCTGTATACCTCTTCGTTCAGCTTATTTGTTTTGGAGAAAGCTCTCTGGCAAATTTAATCTTATTTTCAGGTGGAATTAAACTGTTGGTTTTGTTTTGTTTTGGTTGGTTGGTTTTTTTCCCCAGAAATTTATTTTGAGGGAATATATTTAGCTGATATCTAATCATACCACAAAGCATTCTTCTAAATTCAGTGTCCACCATATTATAACATTCACCTGTTGATTTGCCAGTGGATTTATTTTACTGTTGTTTCTGTAGGTTGCTTTTTTAATTAAAAAAAAAAATGAATTGGAGGGGTGTTCAGGCACATACTTCAAAGTTACAAACCATACATGTTTATTTTTTACTGGATATCTATACTGTGGACCTGACCTGCACATTCCCTGACCAGTCCTTCCTTATTTATAAGTCCACCAGAGCATCTGTCCTCATCAGTTCTCAATCACCTGTGTTGGGAAGTTGTGGTCAAGCACTACAGAAACCTCCTGGATTGCTTGTGCCCTGCTGTGCTGTCCATCCAGCAGATAGTCCCCCATGAGGACTAGTGCCTGTGAATGTAAACCTTATTCCAGTTGCCTGCAGAAGGTGTCATCTAATTCCTCCTGATCAGGCAGTGTGTAGTGGACACCCACCTTATATTCCTGTCCTGCCTCTCCTAAAGAGCCTGTATCCACCCTGGATAGAACTCCAGACATGTGAGCTCTCCCACCATGATAGCATTGAAACTATGAAAAATTGTTGGAGCCAAATGTACTGTAACTTTGTCTATTTGCTTGTTGAGAATATCTCTGATACTGTTATCCCACAAACTGGGTTCGGCAGGATACCAGAGACTGCCAAGTGTAACAGACAGAAAAAATACCTGGGAGTATGCTGACAAGTAATACTATTATCAGTCTTAAATCATCAGTCTCATTCCATTTCATTTTACAGATGCAGCATAGAGGTACCTGCTCCTTAGGAGGGTATCCTGCAGTCTGTCACAGAATATAGTTCTTGTTTTCAGGTCTTCTCTTCTACTTATCATTCATGCAATTTATACAAATTACCATCCATTAAAAAAACCCCAGCGCTCCAGCAGGTGAGCCAGACAAAAGCACTGCATCTGAAAAGGTTGACAACCTAGCTTCACACCTTTCTCCTCTCTGAGAAGATAGACAGGTAGACTGTGAGGGAGTGATGGCATACTCTTAGCATATCTCCAAGCCTCTGTTCTCTTAACAGCCTCTGAGGTGATGAAAGTAGGACTAGAAGGCTGATAGATTAAGGACTGTGCTCATTGAAGCTCCCCAGTCCAGTATATGGATTCTGAATATAGAATGAATATTTAGCAATAGCCATTATGTTAAAGATGAAGAAATTCTTTGGTTGTAGTTCCTACTCCTTCTGAATGTTTGCCATTCTTATCCTGAGTAGTCATCAGTCACTTCATTAATTCCACAGGATCCATTTCTATGCACATTTTCAACAGTCAAAGCTAAAAGAGTCAACATGAATGTAAGGTAACAGAATTCCTGCTGTTCTAAATTTTGCTGCATAAACATTTCTAGATGAAACTGAAAAATGAAAAAAATTAAAAGTATAAGAGAGGTGTTGCCATTAATAAAAATATTCCTTTTCATATCTTTTATTTAAATCACTAAAGGAAAATAGCTGTGTGTTCCAAAAGCTATACCAACAGATGGCAAGCCTTTGTTACACCAGATATGTATGTAACTTGCACCTGTCGCATATTTTGTTATAAAGGTGTAAGTATTGCTAGTGTACATATAAATGACTATTTAATCCTCAGGTCAGTTACCAGCATGTTAGCCATATGTCATGCAGGAGAACAAATGTTTTACTGTAATAGGAAAAGAACATTCTAGTTGCCATATGATTTTCCTTTAATTACAAGTTTCAAACGTGCGGCATGGACAAGTCTCTCTGAGATTTGTTGAATCTGTGTTTCAGCACAGGATACTTATTTATCAGCCTCCAAACAACGGAATTCTGTAATGAAAGGAATTAAGCTTATTCTAAAGAAACTGCTAGATTTGTTATAAAAAGGAGTTCTAAATCTGATGGGCAGTGACCAACAAGGAATACTGATGAAGATGAAAATAGGTTAAGGTCAGTTTAGGTTCTGAGGAACAAAATTATTCTGTCATTTATAATACTAATGGAGAACAGGTTATTCTGAGACTGGTGGGTGCATCCAGAGGGCTGTTTTGATGTTCAGCTACAAAAATGGAGTTCCAAAAGCAAACCTGGAGATACAACAGAGGTGAACATCTTACCAGGCCAGGATTGATATACACAAGTCCTGGATCACCAAAACAAACGATATGAAGCAGTGGAAAGAATGATATGTTTGGAGCATATTTTCCGGCGGGGCAGGGGGGTAGGGTTGGAGTTTTTGCTTACATACTTTTTCGAAACAGGAGTGTTGTGTTGGAAATTGTATTTTTCTTTTATGAGTTTTGGATTTGTTAGATGGCAATGTTTATAATTACATTGAGTCCAGCTTGAGTGGTAGGCATAGTCTGAGCACACCTTGTCAACTGCATTCCCTTGTCAATATTGTCACCAAAGCAGCACTGTCTGAAACGTTGTGCAGCCTTAGGACAGAGACAGTCAGCTTAGCAGCTGCAGCAGAGCCACTGATTACACCTATTCAGAAGAGTTTCTCACTGGAATCTCAAGTAGATACAGTGCCTCAGTAATGAAAACAGGTTAAGAAAGGGGTTGGGTTTGTTTGTTTGTTTCCCAAGACTGCTCTTAACTTGTTGATTTACCCATTCTGAGACTGGTTTAGGTCAATCCTTACAACAACTTCTCTAAGAAAAACCTGTTTTCAAACTTTTGAGGCTATGGGTTGTTTTTTGGTTTGGCTTTTTGTTGGTTTTTTTGAGGGGGAAGGTTGGTGGGATGTTTTTGGTGTCAATAAGAGGATTTTTATTTTAACAGGAATGATCATAAATTGATTTTTTTTTTTTTTCCCTCTGGGGATATCTCATTTTAAATACTTCCTAAATGTTCCTAGTGCTTACTTTACAAATAGTTACATTGAGGTCCAAGATCAAATAAAAAGTGTTGAGTGAATTCCTGGTCAATAACACAAAACAGGTTGTGTACTCTTTATTCAAAAATATGTTGTAGTGCACTCTAGGAATTAAACATGCAGATCACAGAATCATGGAATGGTTTGGGTTGGAAGGGACCTTTAAAGATCATATGGGATTTTAAATACATATTAAGGTTCTACTTGGACAAAATTATTACTTGCATGCTTGTGGGGTTTTTTTGTTGTTTTGTTTTGGGTTTTTTATGTATAAATACAGCATTTGGTGTTGTATGTAACTCACTGTTGACTATGTATTTGTGATATGCGTATTTACCCACAAAATAACATTTAAAAATACAAACCCTATATTTACTGTATGAATTTGGTGTATTTTTTTCCAATTGTATCTTAGCACTACCAGCAAATCATAACATGTGATACGTAACTGCTTTTTGTTAGTCTTAAAAGACAGTCTGTGACAGTGTATGTGAAAAATAACGTACTGCATATTGTAGGAAAGGGTACCAGAATCACACAGTCAGCAAATCTTTATCCTTCCAATGTGTTCATTTCAGAACCGGGCAAAGTTAGTTTTAATAAAATATGTGCACGCTTTTTTCTGGTGTGGTTTTTTTTTTTCTGTTTGTTTGTTTGATTTGGTTTGGCTTTTTCTCTGACTCAAAATGCTAACCAACTAATTTAAAGACTCTGCTCTTTTCATGATCTGTCATTTCAGGCTGTAATCAGCCATAGTCATTAAAAATCTCAAAGCACTTTCCCCAAATGTAATCATCAAGATTTGTTACGTGCTGATGACACTGGACTCATCTGTATAACAGACACAAACAAAAACAAGAGTAATTTTCAAATTGACTATATATGTTCTTATTTCATATGCTTTATAAATATGCATTATGTTAAATGTAGTGCTAAAAAGTAAGGAAGATATTTTAGAAGAAATAGAAAAAAAAATAGTTTGGTAATATATAAGGTTAGTCTTTTCTACATGAATTATTTAACACATTGAGATCTACTTGTATGAAAACCAATAACAAATCATATGAATTTAAAGGTTCCCCCCCCTCCAGTGTATAATATTTCACTAATTTTGATCTCTGAATTTTCCTTAAAATACTATAAATTTTTATTTTATTAATTTATTCCCTTGTAATCCTAAAGGTAAATAAATTATATTTAGGCACTCATTATAAATTCCTTGGCCGGTTATTCACAGGATGTTAAGTTCAGAGTCCTCTGAATGTGTCTTCTGTATCAGATGTTCTATTTACTATGTGTTACTCCATTCAATTTTTTTTACTATATTTATGCCTTCCTACTTTGCATCTCTGTTTTTTTATTAATTAAACCATAGCTTTATTAATTTTTTAATGATTTTGCAAATTAATTTCATTTGGTTTTGCTGTTCTTGAAACTGTGCAGCAATTTTAATTTATTTTATGCTGTTTCTGACACTTAAGCCATTGAAGTTTTTAACTCAGAATGCAGAACTAAAGACAACCTCTTCTAAAAGGAGTAACAACTCCTTGATATTTATTAGTCCAGAGGAGGGCCACAAAGGTGATCAGAGGGATGGAGCACCTCTGCTATGAGGACAGGCTGAGGGAGTTGGGGTTGTTCAACCTGGAGAAGAGAAGGCTCTGGGAAGACTTAATTGTGGCCTTCCAATACCTAAAGGGGACCTACAGGAGAGTTGAAGAGGGGCTGTTTCTTAGGGAGTGTAGTGAGAGGACAAGGGGTAATGGGTTTAAACTAAAAGAGGGAGGATTTATATTGGACATTAGAAAGAAATTCTTTACTATGAGGGTAGTGAGGCAGTGGAACAGGTTGTCCAGAGAAGTTGTGGAAGCTCCATCCCTGGAAGTGTTCAAGGCCAGGTTGGATGGGGCTTTGGGCACCCTGGTCTAGTGTAGGGTGTCCCTGCCCATGGCAGGGGGTTTGGAACTAGATGATCCTTGTGGTCCCTTCCAACCCAAACCTTTCTATGATTAATTATAAGATATGGTGTCTACATCCATGGCCTATATGCTCCAGTTAATGGAAGCCTTGCAATCACACTTTGATTACCAAGGACTTCAATCTCCATCTTTCTGATGGAGAAACAGTACAAATGTAGCAGCTAGGATAATAAAAGTGCAGTAGCAAATAAATGTCAGAAATAACACAAAATTCAGCAATATTTAATTACTTTTAAATTATTAATATTCAGAAGTTTATTGTTTGTCATATAAACCAATTTAAGGTTTGAACCTAATTGGAACACTGTATTAAAAAAGGTCTATGCCTAGTGAGATTCAGATTGAAGTCCCAAAGTCCCTTTTCTTTATTTCAGACTGCATTTCTGGCTGCTCTTCCTAGTATTGTGCCTTAAGTGGTCAATGGATTAAAAAGAAAATCCAAACCAGCAACAAAAACCACCTGTGAATCCTGAAATATGAATCTCTCTACATCAGTGTGAGTTCCCTGATCATTAAAGATTCAGTATGGTTCTTTTTAAGTTTAGCACAGTCATCCGTGCCTACAGAAAGAGAGTGGTACATCTGCACAGAGAGAGGTAGACAGTACCTCTTACCTAACCGGTTCTATAATCAAATATTTAGGTTGTTATTTTAAATAAATCACTATTATTGAAATATGAGTTACACCTGATGTCACGGTTAAAAAAAAAAACAAAACCCAAACACCACCCCCTCAAAAAAACCCAAACCAACAAACCACAACCTGAAGAATTGTAGAATCCTAAATACCGAGGTTTGGAATCCTAAATATACTTGATTGCTAAACTACCTAGGTTGGATCTTTCTTGCCAAAACCAACAACATATGTGGATTTAATCTAGAAGTCCAAGCACTGGAGTCAGAGGAGTTTGTCATCTCACCCTAAGAAAAATATTTGCCTTTGGTTAGCCAAATAGCTCTCCAGGTTCCTGAGGGATCCATTTAGTTACCCATACATAGGTACCTACTGCTACGTGAGATGTGGCCCACAGTTTGTGAGACATCTTCATAGGGTTTGCATATTTAAAGAAGGGACATCAGAAAATGTTCATGTTTTTGAATGGCAGAAGAAATATCCCGTGGCATTTCAAATGGTATTAGATACCTATGTGTGGAGTACTGAATTGCATCCTAAATTTCCATTGACTAACAGTACCTTAGATACCAAACTCCCATGTCATTGCTTACCTTTAGTGATCTAGATATAATCTCAAATCTGGGTAAAACATCTACACTCTGGTCCATATGAGCTTGATCCCATTGTTTAGACATAGATGACAGTGTTACTTGAGACGCTCTGTGATGTCCTTCGTTATCAAGTTGCTGCTACACAGCAGTGCCAATTTCTTATGAATGCTGGGTCATGCCTTTCTGGTTTGATGCAACAGTTTCTAGGCATCAAATGGTACTAGGCATCTATGGTCAGGAATCACATCGTTGCTGAGTTCAGTTTTCTACAATATTGGCTGATAATGAACAGGGATTTTTCAATCTCATTGTTCTGAGTCTCAGTTCCATCTAAGTCCTAAATAGTAATTTAGGTACTTGGCTGGATCTAGTCTTTAATCATTTGTTGACACAGGATATTACTGCCATTTTAACATATTAACAAAATTAGCTACCTTCCAGTTATCATTATTAGGCATGCTTGGAATATTTTCAAGGCTTTATTACCTTCTAAGATTTTCCTGAAAGATAAAAACCCTTGGATGGATTATCATGTATAACTGCTGCATGTTCATTTTTCATGTTATCAGTTACTCGTGTATTTGTTAGAAATATTTTTATTTCTGAATGAAAAAAAGTAGCCTAATTTTTCACATTGCTTTGATTTTATGTTTGCATTAAATTCAGATGTTATTTTTTATCAATACTTTCAAACTTATTTGCTCAATTGATCTTAATGTCACAGTAATACCCTGTCACGTAGATTGCAGAAAAAATAATAATAAAAAATTCCTTTTCTTGCTGAAGAAAACAAAGTTCAGCTTGCTTGTGATTATACACTTCAAAAGGATAGCAGACTCCTCATCATGGTACTATTTCACAGGTTTTCTTTTTTGATTCCATAAGTGTTTTTTCCTTATCTTTCAGGGTTTTGTTCTGGGTGTCACAGTTATAATACTTTACCTGATAGCAAAGCAGCACTGTGCATAAATTTTGAATGATTTATAGATAGCTAATGAAATATATTACAGATAAAAATATGCCACATTTGTGTATCAAGTCTCTTATATATCAGTTTAAGAAGGATGGGCCTGATCCATTCGATACCTGTTAATAAGTTCTGTAAAACACTCAACATACTGCATTTAATGTGTTTGTTGAACCTTTGTGATATACATAGTAGTTTACAAAACTGTTTTACACTGCTGACACCTTTTAAGACCAATAAATCTTGCCTTTTTTATTGTAGATGCAATGATTAGTATTAGAGTGGAGTCTGCAAATTGAAATGTGGCATCTTATTTAAGGTAGCACCATGGAAATGATGATAATAGAAATTGAAATAGGTTTGATGATAGTTAAAAGACAGGTGAAAATTGTCCTACTCATATGTAATTAGTAACTATACTACTACATAAATTACCATTACTGCCTTTAACATTATATAGCACACAACAGCAATTTAACACAAAGCTTGAAATTATTTTATATGCATTGTTTGTTCACTTTCTTTTCTTTTAGCTACCACTCATAACTTCAGGTATTTAGTATTTATATCATAAATCATTTCAGAAATGCAGACCATTTGAAAGGTAGTCCTTATCTTTCTTTTTTTTAGTTACTAAGTAGCTATATATGTTGTTTCAAAATATAACAATGCTGGCCATTATTTTCTCGTGCAATTATAAGTGTCAAGTGCTTTCTTTTTCTGAATTTTAATAATATTCTTACTACTGATTAAAAGGCATTTTAACAGATCTGTTGCATATTAGCTTGTCAAGAGTTTCAATGGATTTGTTTCCATCACTGTAAAATTAATTCTTATACCTAAGGAAAAGCCCACATGCTTGTGTTTGTTTCTTCTCTGGATCTCTGACTCAGCGGTCTCTGATGAATCTTTACAACACCTACATTGAATATATTCAGCTACGTACACTTTCTGATGACTTTCCTTGACTTAATTTGAATTGGCAGCTGCATGGTTTCTTCCTGTCGCAAGAAGAATATTATTTCTTGGCCAGTCTCCTGTGAATATATATAGTTTCTATCTTCAGAGCTTTTCGAGATCCAAGTGGATAAAGCCTGAGCAAACTGGTCTGACCTCATAGCTGACCCTGCTTCAAGCAGAGGTTGAACTAGAGACTTCCTGAGATCACTTCCAACCTGAATTATTACCCAACGTTCCAGTGAATAAGTGAGAGCTCTTGGATCACACTAGCAAATGAACTAGGAACACACATGCTACAAAGCTGAGCTGCTGCACTGAGATGAAAAGCTGGAAGTTCTGTCTTCTGGAGCCTGACTTAGACTGATGATCTGTAGCACATACTCACCCATAAGTTACGTGCATGGAAGAGTAGGGTATATCCTTATATCTTTGTGACGTTGTTGTCTAGTTCTTTTGTCACCAACTTGTCCTTATAGTATATTAAAGTGACTATAGCCTTCTTTATTGAGATGTTTCTTACAATTTTTGCACTTCACTTTAAATAACCGCCGGGAATTAATTTGTCCCCAATATACTATTTTCCTTATCACATCAGGTCCTATATATTGTATGTCATCAATTTCTTAAATTCTACTATTAATTTTTGCAAAATGGCTTTATACCCTTTATGTTCATTACTCAGAAGCACAATACTTTCAGGGACTAAATGTGACCAAACACATTTCATGGGTCTTTTCTATTTTGTCTTCCCTGTGGCAATATTGGCCACTATTCTTTCACAGTTGTATAGAATGAAATTTAACATACTCAAGTGTTCCCCTGATAATAAATGTAACGTTAGTAGATTATGAGTACCCTTGTTATTTATGTTGATTCAGCTCATTTAACTCAAAATTTCTTACATATCTCTGTTAAGGATTAAGACAAGATCTATTCCAAATTTGCTCCTGAAAGTGTTATATATAAAACTGAAGATCAATTTCACTTTTGTTATGCTGTTACTTCCGTTGAATCTTTTAACTTAGCCCAGTACAATAGTTAATATTGTGAAGCTGCAGATATAAAGACCATCAGATTGCTCATTAACACACTCAGAGCAAGGACCTTGTTACTGCCTTTGAAGCCATCATCTCCTATTCAATTGTAAGCTGTCATGATTGCATAGAAAGCCAGGAGGATCCACTGAGCCTGGGTACGGAAGCCAGGAAATGGACTGTAATGATAATAGTTGCCGCCTTCTACCCATGCTGCTATGGGGAGGGACAACACGACTTCACGCTTTTCTTTACACTGAAACATCACAAAGTGGTGCGATAATATTTGATAAAGCTGAATAATATGTATTTAGGATGAAAGCATAGTTCTCACTGGGAGAAGAAGAAATTATATTTTGTACTCAATTAATTTGAGATCAGCCACTACTCACTGTAGAACCAGTGTGTTAGATTGTGCTTTAATTTTTATTTGGCCACTCAAATTAAATTACTGCATGGATTTTATTTAATCTGGACTTCATCCTTTTCTCATTTCTTTCCCTTTCCATTTTCAGCCTGTTTTTGCTAATTAAACTTCATACATTTGTTACAAAACCAAGAAAGAATAAACTTCAAATATATTCATAGGTGTACTATAGGCAAAAAAAAAAGTAGCTTTATCTGTCACATCAGAAGCTTTAAAGAAGCCTAGACATAATTCCCATGCACTTTTAATCTACTTTGTGCATATTACACACTCAGACATTGCTGAATTTATTGTAATTAGACCTATGTATTACAAAGGGACAGTTCGTATTGCTCCTACCTAATCTCTAATTTATATGCAGAAGAGCAAAGCTAAAGAGTTTAGGATTTTCACATTTAATGCTCTTTTTACCTAATCAAATTATACAGCTTAGTAGCTCCCTTCCCTGTGGTTTCCACTTTTTTCTTTTTCTTTTTCTTTTTTTTTTAAAATTAAAATAAATCAACATAGTCCTAGGCAGACATTAATGTTACTTCTGTAACCTTTCTCTATTCACTGATTATTCTCTGGGGACACAATAATTCATGACTCAGAAATAAATGGTGCATGACTAACCCTTTATAAATAATCTGTTGATAGTTGAAGTACTAGTGAATCCAGATTAGGTTTAATTGATGTTTCATTCACGATGTGAATGAACTTCCTCCACTCTTTTCTCAAACCAGTACTAAAGTTTTACCTCCAAAGGCAGGGGCAGATGTGTCTAAATAAAGCTGGATTAACTTTGTGAACTTATTCACAGAACTAAGGCTTTACCATCAGAACTGGTTCTGATGGTCCAAGAGGCCATTTTAAACTTTGCTTTTCTCAACACAGCATATTTGTCTGAATCATATTAACAAAGTATTGCTTATCAGCAGCTCACATGATCATTTTGTAAAAAACATAATTTCCTTATGGCTTTTTGGTTATAATTACTGACATACTTTATCTCCTTCTTTTACCTTAAAATATTATACTCAGCAACATATAGTACAATGTCTTTATAGGCAGCTGCAGGTCTGAAAACACATAAATAAGCCCAAGACATGAATAGTTAATTAAGTTTCAACTATTAAAAAAATTACATTTGTATTTACTTGTCATTTTGGTCAGACTGAATAATTTTTTTCTTTTATTTTTTTCTTCTGAAAATAGTAACAGAACTCATACTGTGTTTAGAAAATGATAACATGCTGGATTATGTTGCAAAAATGATGTCTTCTGTACCTACAGTTACAAATACATAGTAAAGTATAAAGAGGATAATATATATATATATCTATACCCCTGGTGGAAAGTCCATGATGGAACAGGTTCCTGACAAGACCTGTGACCCTGTGGAGAAGAGCCGGTCTTCTGGCAGGACCTGTGACCCCATGGGGAACCCGCACTGGAGCATTCTGTTCTTGAAGACTGCACACTGTGGAAAGGGACCATGCTGGAACAGTTTGAGAACAGCTGCAGCCTGTGGGAAGCACCTACATTGTAGAAGTTCATGGAGGACTGTCTCCCGTGGGAGGGTGCAGGAGAAGAGCTTGAGAAGAAGTGGCAGAAACAAAGCATTATGAACCCACCACAACCCCCATTCCCCATACCCCTGTACCACGTGGAGGGAGGAGATAGAGAAATCAGGAGTGAAGTTGAGCCCAGGAAGAAGGGAGGGGTGGGGGGAAGGTGCATTAAGATTTATTTTTTTATTTCTCATTAACCTACTCTGATTTGATTGGTAATACGTTAAATTAGTTACTCCAAGTTGTGTCTGGCTTGCCCATAACAGTAATTGGAGAGTGATCTCCTTACCCTTATCTCAATCCACAAACTTTTAATCATAATTTTCTCCCCCAGTCGTGTTGAAGAAGGGTAGTGATAGAGTGGCTTGGTGGGCACCTGGCAGCCAGCCAAAGTCAAACCACCACACTTCCAGATGAAACAAAATTGGGAGAAGATACACCAGATGGGTGTGCTGCCATTCAGAGGTATCTCAACAAGAAGGAGCATTGGATAGACAGGAACCTCACAAAATTCAGTGAAGAACAATGAGAAGTTTTGCATCTTGGCAGAAATAATGCCAACCACTAGGGCAGACCAGCTAAAAAGTGACTGTTGTGGTTTAACCCCAGCCAGCAGCTAAGCACCATGCAGCTGCTTGCTTACTCTTCCCTAGGGGAATGGAGGAGAGAATCAGAAGAGTGAAAGTCAGGAAACTCATGGGTTGAGAAAAAGACAGTTTAATAGGTAAAGTAAATGCTGTGCACTCAAGGAAAGTAAGACAAGGAATTCGTTCACCGCTTCCCATTAACAGGCAGGTGTTCAGCCATCTCCAGGAAAGCAGGGCTCTGTCACGTGTAATGGTACTTGGGAACACAAATGCCATCACTCTGAATGTTCTCTCTTTGTTGCTCTTCCCCAGATTTTATTGCTGAGCATGATATCGTATGGTATGGAATATCCCTTTGGTCATTTGGGGTCAGGTGTCCTGTCTGTGTCCCCTCCCAGCTTCTTGTGCACCCACAACCTACTCACTGGTGGGGTGACGTGAGAAGCAGAAGAGGCCTTGACTCTCTGTAAGCTCTGCTCAGCAATAACAAAAACGACTCTATATTATCGACACTTTTCAGCATAAACATAAAACATAGTCTTACTAGCTACTATGAAGAAAATCCAGCCAAAATCAGCACAATAGCTTTCTACAGAAGGACCTGGGAGTCTGGTGGACAGCATGCTGACCATGATCCAGCAAAAAGACCTCACTGCCAAGGTCAACAGCTCCCTGGGCTGCACCAGGAAGAATGCTACCAGCAGGAAGGTGATCGTTGCTCTCTCTTCTGTCCTGGCAAGGTTACATTTCAAGTACTGGATTCAGTTCTAAGTCCCACAGTACAAGAGACATGGACACGCTGGAGAGCAAGTCCAACACAGGGTCATGAAGGTGGTTAAGGGTCCGGAGTATCTTTCATATAAGTAGATGCTGAGAGAGGTTGGACAGTTCAGCTTGGAGAAGAGAAGGCTCAGGGGGATCAGACGCATACTTGGTGGGAGAGTATAAGGAAGCTGGAGCCAGACTCTGCAGTGATACCTAGTGACAGAACAAGAGGCAAGAGGCCCAAATGAAAGCATGTAACTTTCCACCTCAACACAAGGAAACACTTTTTTGAGTGTGAAGGTGGTTACACAGTGGAACAGGTTGCCCAGAGAAACTGTGGGGTCTTCATCTGGGAAGATACTGAAAACCTGTCTGGATATGACCATGAGTTAGCAGTTCTAGCTAAGTGTTTGAGCAGGGGTTTTGGACTAGGTGATCTCCAGAGGTGCCTTCCATCCTCAACTATTCTGTGATTCTGTGATTTTTTTGCTCTTGGCATATAAATTTAAGGTGATTTCAGCTATGCTTTGAGTTTTCCTGTAAAGTAAAAGAGAAATCTACAGTCCTTCATTGGCTTTCAGGGTACAACCTTGACCTCTGCATCTCTTTATTGACTGTTTAGGGAAGTTAAGCACCATCAGAGAATAAGTAGCCCATTTAAATTATGAAAGGCTATAAGCTGAACACTGCAGAGGGAGAAGATCTCTTTCCTAGACTGTAGTGCAAAGTCATTCTAAACAATCCTTTGAGTAGGGGCCAAAATCTCATTATCCCTTCCTCCTTTGACACATTTGTAGCTGGTTCTTCAGCAATCCAGCATCAAAAAGAAAGGCTAGGAAGTACTCTTGGCCAGGTTACACCATTGCCTCGTATGAACTATGGGGTTTTGGGTTATAGGGAAAATCTTTTGAGACTGAGGAGCACGTAGATCAGATAAGTTTCCACTTCCTGAGTGACTATATTGACATCTTAGCTGAAACTACCACTGCTGAGATCCCTGTGCTTTACTATCATGGAACTCAAATGCACAGGCTTACCCAAAAAAGTTAACTTTCTCCAAAAGTGTATGTCTTGTAACTTTCAAGGCTAAAATTCAAGGTAGGTGAGAACTGGACTACAGAATAAAGGAGGTTTGTTAGCAGTTTAGGTTGTTAGGTCAACAGGGGTTTAATCAGAAAATGATGCATTTTTACCTCACTGTTTAAGCAAAACAGTACCTGTGTGACAGGTAATATTTTAGGAACTTAAAAAAAGTAGTCTAAAAATTTTCTGTGTATGTGAAGTAGTTTATAATATACAAATCCATATCTCAGTACAAGGGCTACTGTGAAGCACCTTCCTAAATGCTTTTCAAAGAATACTATTTAAATGAATGTCGTAGGATGTTTCTGTTATACATTGTAGATGCAATCAGTGATTTAATTCACAGCGGTTGCATATGCCTAATGTGAACAGATTCTCTTAATGCACCCAGCATAATGGTAGCAATTCTACAACCCCCAACTTATTATGTATTCAAAATACATTAAAACACATCAAAACTAGACCCCACTGTGACATGCCTCAACAGCTAAAATGCAGAAACCAGGAGGCTTTTTTAAATGCGTAACATCTACAACCTTCTCTACTATATCTAGGTTCTCAGTCTACACCCATGAATTTAGAAAAGAAAACTGATAAAATAAAAAGATATCTAGTACTAACAGTAAAACCCCGTATCTTTTCCCTTATCATTGTGAGAGTCCTTTTCACACTTCACTTCATCCTGCTTCAAAGTCGGATCACGTTTTTGGTATTGACCTCCTGGTTACAGTGTAAGGAAATGTATCTGTGCTGTAAAATCTACCAACTGGAAATCAAAGACTATTTTAAAGGCTGTACAATATAAACAATAATAATCTTTTAACATGAATATTAAAACATATATTTCAATAAAATTGTTGGACTTAGAATATGAAACACTATTTTTTCATTTCTATTCCAAAGTTACTTCCTGTATTTCTACACATATTTGACAGGATTTATATTTTTACTATCATATATTTATTTTATTTGAATTATTTAAAGGCTTTGTACAGTAATAATTTCTATTATCCCTAAAATAAATATTCTGTATTGATATTGATATTAATATGGATAGAGAGATAACAATTACAAACAGAAAACACATTGCTTTAGTTGGCGTAGGATTGCACAGAGCAAGCATGAATTTTATTATTATTATTATATTATATAACAAAAAAATTGTAGCTTCAAGATACGATAGGTTAGATTTTTATAAGAGCTTTAGAATTCAGATTTTAGTGCCTAACTTTTATATAGCTATTCTCTAAAAGAATTGAAAGCCCAGTCCCTAATGGCTCAATTCATTTACCTCCACTGCCCCACCTCCAGTGTTATTTGAAATATCCTAGGATATCTGAGACATCTAGAAGGCTGACATACAAAATTTAATTTATGATATAATTGTGCTTTTCTAGAGGAGTAGCTGCAAATATGTGGACTATCCTAAGATATTTCAAATGACTCTAGAACCCTGCGATTAGGTAACTGAATCAAAGCTCAGGTTGCATCTGTACCACAGAAGACAGGCTATACAACTAGGACGTAATAACCCCAACTAAAATTAAGCCTTCAGTGCCTGTGTGGGATATCCCAAATTTCTTCGGTTGCTGGTCCATACAATCTTCTGTAGGTCCTTAGTGTAACTGTTAGCTTCATGTGGATTTCTCAGAAACCCTATAGCATCTCAGATGCGCTGGGCATGTTTAGGTAACTGCATCAAACTTTTAAAGAAAGGGTTTCACAAGAGATGAAGCAGCCAGGAAAAAAGAATAGTGGGGGTAGGTGCTGACCTTTGAAAAACTCACTTGACATTAATTTAGTTATCTAAATATAGATTTCTGCTGGATTTTAAGATGTCCTGGGTTATCTAAGATCAAAGCTGGCAGATAACGTCACAGCTGGGGTACCCATATCCTTCTGGACTGATAAATGAAGGATCAGATGAGATACCCTAAGACATGTGATACCTAGATCCACCTTTCTGAGCCACTGAATTCAGCCATCTAGCCATGAGCCTGTCAAAGACCAAATACCCTTGCATCACATGGGCTTATGGTAACAAGCAACTGTCTAGGTTGACATTCTAAACAAAAATAAAAATGAGAATGTGCTAAGTTTTCTCAGACCAGATAAGAATTGTCTTCTGTAATATTTGCATGTAAAAATGCATGTTGCTAGAAGAATTATTTTTATATCTTGTATAATTAAAGCACCTGAAGAGTTGGTCAGATGCTATACTGTTAGAGATTTACCATATTAAATATGCAAATCTTTTAATGTATGTAATCTATTTTAATTTAAATATTAAACCGATTTGGTATGTTGATTAATTCATTTTAAGGTCAAATTGAAAAAAACCCGCACCACAGCACACATAGAACTGTGCCTGTCTTACATAGAATTGGAGCCACTGAAGTCAGCAATGCCTATAATTAATTTGATATGTTGCCCATACCTAATGTTGTCTTTCAATTAGAAGTCTTTGTTTGGTTACCATAACTGATATAAGGCTTTTATTTTTGTGGTTTTTTTTTCCTTTTCTGAGATTATTCCATAAATAACTATGAAAATCTGTTCATTTCTGTAAATAAAGCTACTTAATTAAGCAAATCTAGAATCTCAGTTATTGGGACATGGAGTTTGGCATTTGGTAGGAAGTTCTCTAATGTCAGCACTTTCCTGATAGATCATTGACTGATATGCAATCATTTAATTGAAGACTGTTCCAAAAAGCATTTTCTAATCTTTCTAGTTAATTTATCAATCTTAACATAACTTTGTTTTGCTTTTTAATATAATAATGAAATTATTCTGTATTGCATAGACAGCAGAAGTGAGCAGCATCCATGGTTAGATAAAGCTAAATAAATATTCCACTATGACACTATTGGAAAGAGTATTCTGATAAGAGATTAGAGAAAAATCGGGATTACTCATCCACATTTCGTTCTATGAATCGGTAAAACCATTTGTCTTTTTTAAAAATTATTTTAAGGATATTTTTTCAGTATAAATGGAAGTATGAACTAATTTTTTCATAATATGAATTCCGACCATATGTGAAGTGAGGATGCATGCTGAAGGAGCCCATCTGTCCCAATTATGTCTAATCCATCACTAAATCTTGCCGTGAACACATCAATCAGTGTGAAGCATACAAATATTCATTACGCAAAACTGAATAATGTTAGTCATTCACAAGAATACGAAATCTGAGTATGCATTTTCACAAGGTGGCAACACTTTAAAATTGTTAGTCAAAGTCATGTACAATAAGGGAATCAGGAGACAGAAATGAAACTTCTTAAAAGTGACCATGGGATGTGTCCTGTTTTTTGACTGAATTAATTTTCACAAGATGGTAGGAGGGGACACAGCCAGGAAAGCTGACCCAAACTAACTAAAGGGATATTCGATAACATATGATGTCATGCTCGATATATAAGGGGGGGAGCTGGCCAGGGAGGAGAAATTGCTGCTCGGGGACAGGCTGGGCATCGGTTTCTGGGCAGTTAGCAAATTTAATTGTGTATCACGCGCTTTGTATGTGCTTTTATTAGTATTGTTGTTCTCATATTCCTCTTCCTTTTCTGTCACATAAAACTGCCCCTATCCCAACCCACCAGTTTTACCTTTTTCTTCTAATTCTCCGCANCCCAACTTGGGACCCAAAGGGTTGAGATAATGACAGATCTGATCAGAACATGTTAAAACAAAATTGTTATAAGCTTTTATTATATTAGGTAAACAGTCACTGGTCACAATGGTGTTTTTACTACTTTCTCTGGCTCTTTTACCTCCCCTTTTCACAGAATCACAGAATTGTAGAGGTTGGAAGGGACCTTGAAAGATCATCTAGTCCAACCCCCCTGCCAAGGCAGGGCCACCTAGAGTACATCACACAGGAACATGTCCAGTCGGGTTTTGAATGTCTCCATAGAAGGAGACTCCACAACCTCTCTGGGCAGCCTGTTCCAGTGCTCTGTCACCCTCACAGTGAAAAGGGTTTTCCTTATATTAACCCGGAACCTCTTATGCTCCAATTTGCACCCGTTGCCCCTTGTCCTATCGCTTAATGGGACCGAGAAGAGCCTGGGTCCATCTTCCCCACACTCACCCTTAACATATTTATAAACATTAATCAGGTCTCCCCTCAGCCTCCTCTTCTCCAAGCTAAAGACACCCAGCTCCCTCAGCCTTTCCTCTTAAGGGAGATGTTCCACTCCCTTGATCATCTTTGTGGCTCCGTGCTGGACCTTCCTTCAGGCAAGTTACAACAGTGTGTCAGAGACTGTTAAGCAATCCCAAATACCCTCTTTTGTCTCAAATAACTCAAGGTTGGGACTTGCCTCACTGGGAAGGTGAAAGACAGCACAAGCACTGCGGGGGCAGGGCAGTAACCAACCCGGGTTGCTGAGAGAGGCACAAGCACAATGGAACCACGGTGGGGGGTTGCGTGTCCCCTCTCCCCATCACTGGCTCTGGTAACTTTCCAACAGCTGCTTTGAGCATGCACCAGACACCTTGGACCACCAGAAAGACCACCCCACTCCTGAACTCTCTGGAACATCGAGCTGCGCAAAACCCTGAAATCTCGGGAACCTTGGACTGCGCAGGTGCAAATACCCTCTTTTGTCTCAAATAACTCAAGGTTGGGACTTGCCTCACTGGGAAGGTGAAAGACAGCACAAGCACTGCGGGGGCAGGGCAGTAACCAACCCGGGTTGCTGAGAGAGGCACAAGCACAATGGAACCACGGTGGGGGGTTGCGTGTCCCCTCTCCCCATCACTGGCTCTGGTAACTTTCCAGCAGCTGCTTTGAGCATGCACCAGACACCTTGGACCACCAGAAAGCCCACCCCACTCCTGAACTCTCTGGAACATCGAGCTGCGCAAAACCCTGAAATCTCGGGAACCTTGGACTGCGCAGGTGCAGCTCGCCTGCATGTTGTGCAAACTCATCTGCATGTTACCACCCTTGGGGTGGTCCTGGAAGGACAGAATAATATAAAGGCAGGCATGCACACCACGCTGCTGGTGATCCACCACCTGTGGACGAAGGCCAAGACCTGTGGACCAGGACCCACCGCCTACAGATCAGGACCTGCAGACCAGGACTCACTGCCTGCGGACCGAGGCCTGCAGACCAAGACTCCAGCCCTGTGATGACACTGCAGGATCCAAAGGGGTGGTGATACCTATCCCATCCTAGCCTAGCCTAGCCTAGCCTAGCCTAGCCTAGCCTATCCTCTTCTTTCATACCTGTCCCATCCTCTCTTTCTCTTCCTTTATTCCTAGCCTTCTTCTCTTCCTCTCCTTTCCTCTTACTATGTTATGAAAAAACGGTTGTCACTTTTGAGTTTGGTGCACCAGTTGTTTGTGGCAAGTGTTTCGACCTATTATCTCCTCTCTTTCTCCTCTTTTCTCCCTATCCTTCATTTCTTCTCCTTTTCTCTTAATGCCTTATTAAACTGGTTGTTGCTTTTGAGTTCCTTGCACCAGTTGTTGTTTGTGGCCAGTGTTTTACCTGTTATCCACACNTCCCCCATCCTACCCTAGCCTAGCCTAGCCTAGCCTAGCCTAGCCTATCCTCTTCTTTCATACCTGTCCCATCCTCTCTTTCTCTTCCTTTATTCCTAGCCTTCTTCTCTTCCTCTCCTTTCCTCTTACTATGTTATGAAAAAACGGTTGTCACTTTTGAGTTTGGTGCACCAGTTGTTTGTGGCAAGTGTTTCGACCTATTATCTCCTCTCTTTCTCCTCTTTTCTCCCTATCCTTCATTTCTTCTCCTTTTCTCTTAATGCCTTATTAAACTGGTTGTTGCTTTTGAGTTCCTTGCACCAGTTGTTGTTTGTGGCCAGTGTTTTACCTGTTATCCACACAGTTGCCAGTTATTGACACCCAGCCCCCAGACTGTTAATAAACCTTTTTTATGTTGTTCCCCTGAGTCATTGTCGTGGTTCATGCAATCCATGGTTCCGCTGAGCGGAACTCACACCATTGGGAGATAAAAAGATTCACCTCCCTCGTAACCCAGTGGGTGGGATGAGACAAACTGCTTTTGAGAATTTTGACTGGGATGTTGAAGCCAGCATGCTCTTATTGCTACATCTCTTGAACAAATTTGAAGTCTTGTTTAGGATCGCAAAAAAATTGTTTTAAGAATACCATCCATAGATCTGCCTCAAGGCTGGATAATCATGAGTGGCATGGCACGTAGGAGAATATGGGCAGATATCTAGAGAACTTCTTNTAAAAAGATTCACCTCCCTCGTAACCCAGTGGGTGGGATGAGACAAACTGCTTTTGAGAATTTTGACTGGGATGTTGAAGCCAGCATGCTCTTATTGCTACATCTCTTGAACAAATTTGAAGTCTTGTTTAGGATCGCAAAAAAATTGTTTTAAGAATACCATCCATAGATCTGCCTCAAGGCTGGATAATCATGAGTGGCATGGCACGTAGGAGAATATGGGCAGATATCTAGAGAACTTCTTGCCTCCAGTGGTTCGGAACTTCACTCCAAAACAACTACAGGACCCTGATAACATGATAGAATATTTGAAAGGGAAATGCTGTAGCTATTCCAAGGAGGCACAACTACTGCACTGTGCTGGGCCCTGGCCACTATCTACCAAACACTGCTCGATAGTAGGCAGCGCCATCAGCAGGAAGAGAGGGAAAACAAAATAACAGGCACTGCAGCTACACCAACTCCAGTGACAGGTGCTCTGGCTACTCAAACCGTGGTGACAGGCAATGCAACTGAATCAAAAAATCAACCCATGCCAGTATCAGTCANTAGAATATTTGAAAGGGAAATGCTGTAGCTATTCCAAGGAGGCACAACTACTGCACTGTGCTGGGCCCTGGCCACTATCTACCAAACACTGCTCGATAGTAGGCAGCGCCATCAGCAGGAAGAGAGGGAAAACAAAATAACAGGCACTGCAGCTACACCAACTCCAGTGACAGGTGCTCTGGCTACTCAAACCGTGGTGACAGGCAATGCAACTGAATCAAAAAATCAACCCATGCCAGTATCAGTCACTGCCCTGGGTTTGGCTAGAATAGAGTTAATTTCACTAGAAGCTGGGATGGGACACAGCCAGGACAGGTGACCCAAACTAGCCAAAGGAGGTATTCCATACCATGTGACGTCATGATCAGCATGGGGGGGGATGGGGGGAACGGGACTGGTTGGGAAGGGGCGGTACTCGTCGAGGTGGCGTGGCTCCGGGATGGTCCAGTTTCGGAACAGGTCTGAGCGTGTGGTCCAAGTTGTACAGTATTGTGTATCACCAGTACTGTCATTGTTGTTTTTCACTCCCTCTGCTGTCCCAGTAAAACTGTCATCTGTCGTTATCACAGCTCAGGGGAGTCTGGTTTTTTTCCCTGTTTCTCCTCCTCACTGGGGAGGGGGAAATGAGCAAGCAGCATTGTGGTGCTCAGCTGCCAGCTGGGGTAAAATCGTGACAGTCACCCCTGTACAGAAGAAGAAATAGACCAAAAAATCAGTTCACTTAGTAAGGGATGATGATGAGAACTGGAAGAAGAGGCAGAACCAGCGATCATCACTCAATATCTGCCCCTGAGTGAGCTGCAAGATGTGCAAAAAGATCTCAGCTGTCTTCCATGTGAGCACATCGTTACTTGGCTGCTCTGATGCTGAGATAATGGGGTCAGTAGTACGGAATTAGAGAGTAGGGAGGCCACACAGCTGGAATCCCTGTCTAGGAAAGGGGCACTGAGAAAGTGGTAGGAAAAAAGACCCAAGCCCTCAGTTTTTGAAGGCAACTTCTGTCAGGTATAAGAGAAAGTTATGACTACAGTGAAGATGCTGTATGTCATCCAGGCAAGTGGACAACCATGGAGAGAGATGTGCAGTACCTAAGGGGATTAGCAATGTGGGAGATGGTTTATTATGACCCAGACAACATGCAGTTACCCACAGATCCAAGTGAAGTCCAATGCACACGATCGATGTGACAGAAGTTTGTATGGAGGGCATCATCGTTGTACACCAACTCATTGATAGTAATGGACTGGAAAGGCAAAGAGGCACCAACCATTGTTGAACTGGTTGGTTGACTCCAGCAATATGAAGAAAGTCTCTCCTCCTCCCTCATCTCCACTGTGGAGAAACTGTCCCAGGAAGCCCAGCAACTTGAAGAGGATATGTCCTATTCCCCAGTTGTACGGACCAGTATCTCAGCTATTAGGAATAAGCATTCCTCTGCTCAAGACAGATAATATAGAGGGTACACACCATGAGGCACTCTGTGATTTTACCTGTGTGACCATGGACAGGACATGAGGAATCATAGAATCGTTAGGGTTGGAAGGGACCTCAAAGATCACATATCTCCACCCTCCATCCCACCCATCCCCCCCGACCCCTGGCGTGGGCAGGAACACCCTCCACTAGGAACTGGGGTGGAAAACCTACCTTGACCCTACAAGCACAAGTACATGAGTTGAAAGGAAAAAATTCACAAAAGCAGATTCTTCCAGGAAAAATGCTGCTCTAGCTTCCTGTGGGCAGTTGCTCAGAGTGAGTGGAAGGCCTGATCTTACTTATCATTCTCTTGAAGGGACTTCTATATTATATTTTAAGAAAGTGAGTAATGAATACAGACCAGAAAAGTGGTCTTCTGGCTTTTTGGGTTTTAAACTGGTGGATCAGGCTGCTAAGATTCAAATGGCTCAGGTGGATTTGGACTGGCAACGTAAGGGTGAATTATTTATAGCTTGGTGACCCATGACACTTCAGGCCATCAAGGAAGGGATGCAACATATAGATGGGCTCGTGATCAAGGGGTGGACTTAGCCATGGACGCTATTGCACAGGTCATCCATGATTGTGAAATAGGTTCTGCAGTCAAGGAAGCCAAATGGTTAAAACCTCTCTGGTATAGAGGATGATGGCTAAAACAGAAATATGAGGAGGTCTTGCAGACTGATTACACCACAATCCCACAAGCTCACCAAGTCAAGTGCCATGTGCTTACAATGGTGGAAGTAACCACCAGATGGCTGAAAACACATCCCGTGCCCCATGCCACTGCCCAGAACGCTATCCTGAGCCTTTAAAAGCAAGTCCTCTGGCGACATGGCACCCTGGAAAGAATTGAGTTAGACAATGGGGCTCATTTATGAAACAACCTCATAGACAGATGGGCCAAAGAGCATGGCATTGAGTGGGCATATTACATCCCCTAACATGCACGACCCTCCAGGAAAATTGAACAATACAATGGACTGCTAAAGACTACAGACAGCAATTGTAGTGGGACCCTGAAACATCGAGATACACATTTAGCAAAGGTCATCTGGTTAGTCAACACTAGGGAGTCTACAAATTGAGCTGTCGCTGTCCAATCAAAACTTCCACGTACTGTAGAAGGGCATGAAGTCCCCATAGTGCACAAGAAGAATATGTTAGAGAAGACAGCCTGGGTTCTCCCTGCTTCAGGCAAAGGCACACACATTAGTGGGATTGTTTTTTTTCAAGGACCTGGGTGAACTTGGTGGTTGATGCGGAAAGATGCAGACTTTTGATGTGCAACTCAAGGGGATCTGATTTGGAGTGAGATTAGCCAATAAATCAAATTGTATTATGTTAAGTGCTAGATAACCCTGCCATTGTATGTCATCACTACTACAATTGCTATATGCTGTATCAATGGTATTACGATAAGAATCACCAAATTAACAGAATCATAGAATCATAGAATATCTCAAGTTGGAAGGGACCCGTAAGGATCGTCAAGTCTGAATAATGAAGGATGAACTTTGATGAAACCAAGCAAAGTGCAGTGATGATGGAACTAGAACTGACTTCAGCAATGAGAATCCAGCAACTTCCTCAAAATCAATATCTTCAACCCTCAGACCACAGGCCTGGGCCATGCCAGATGCACCAGCTGTGACCTACGGATGCAGCATGTAACAATCCAACAGGACACACCATTACTCCTGCCCTGAGAGACTGTTTGACGGATGGAGCCCAAAGTCATGGATTAAATTAATTCAGTGGGATGGCCCTTAGAGAAAGGGAATGATATCAGCTTATATATATATATATATGTATACATAAGTGTATATATATCTCAAAAACAGAAAAAGTGGTGATGATTAATTGCAAAGTGTAGGATCTAGGTATGATGTAGATGGTATAGAACAAGGGGTGGATAATGTCCTGGTTTTTAGCTGGGATAGAGTTAATTTTCACAAGAAGCTGTGAGGGGACACAGCCAGGATAGCTGACCTATACTAACCAAAGTGATACTCAATACCATAGGACGTTATGCTTAGTATATAAGGGGCAGACCTGGCTGGGTAGGAGGTATTGTTGCTCGTGGAGGGTGTGAACATTGGGTTCCGAGCGGTGAGTAAATTGCATTGTGTGTCACCCACTTTGTATATTTTAAGTATTGTTATTCTTATTTTCATTTTCCTTTGCTGTCCTATAAAACTGTCCTTATCCCAACCCATGACTTTTACCTTTTTCTTCTGATTCTCCTCCCCATCTGACTGAGGAGGGGGAGTGGGTTAGTGGCTGTGTGGTATTTAGCTGCTGGTTGGGGTTAAACCACAACAGAAGGTTACTTAGTTTGAGATCAAGGAAGAGAGAAGAGTATGGGATCTAAAACAGAGTGAAGATGATACGTAAGAAACCAGAAAGAAGAATGATCTGCAAACTGAAAGAAAAAAGGTAGATAAAAAAATCCTCTTTTGTACCAGAAAAGGAAGATGCAGGCCTACATTATCAGAGGCTCCTAACAAAGAAGCTTCAGTAGGACTTTTCCTGACACAGATACAGACACTAGAAAAGATTTGACATGTGGCAGATTCTGTGCTGGTCAACTGTGTAGTCAAGAACATTTTTCTTTTCCTATCTTTTTTTCCTCCTCTGTAAAATGGCTAGGTTATGGTTACGGACTGCAGCAATAATGTGTAGGATTATGCAAGATCTTTTCCAGAGTACCAAAGCAGTCAGTAACAAACGCTGCAAGAAGTTATTGCCACACAAGATTTTTCTACAGGTAGGGAAAAAAAGCAGCTCACTTGCAAAGGGAAAGCCTCAGGAAACCTGCAGTTCGGGAACTTTTGAGGTATGCGTGAGAAGTACAAACAATGAAGAAGGTAATAAAGTGGTGCAGAATGTTTCTACTGAAACAATTTCTACTGAGCAATATCAGTGAGTGGTAATGTAGGAGACTTTCAGAAGGGAAAAGATGCCACTAAAGGAATAGAGGTAGAAAAGGGCAGGAACTGCTACTGAAATGGAGGGTAAGTGATCTCAAAGTCTGAAAACTGTTTTCTTAAGGAAAGAGAGAATAGTAAGACAAAGATTTTGGAGACCAGTATTCAGAAAAGACTCTTTTGACTGGAGACCTCTAAATTGATACCAACCGTCTAAAAGCTGTCAAAACTGCTATAAAGGTTATGCTTTGTTACAATATAGATCATTGGTAATAAAAAGATCATAATGAGAAAAATAGTCAAGATTACCGACACTGTTAAAGGCATATTTACTTTACAGAATTTGATGAAAGATCAATATTAGAACTGTTTGTACATAATACAAAAAGCATAGACACACAGAGCTTTAATGAAATACAGATATTCACAGAATCACAGAATCATTAAGGTTGGAAGAGACCTCAAGGATCATCCAGTCCAACTGTCCCCCCACCACCTATTACCCACTAAACCCATGAATACTATCAGAAATCAGAGGAACAGTGTAGATGCTCAGAAAATATGTGAAGAAAAGAAAGAATATATAAAGAGAAGAAAGTAATAGCATAGAGAATTGGTTAAGATTACAATCCCCTTGGACACTAAAAAAAGACCTAATAGCTCTCAGAGGAGTACTGCTGAAAAGACCCTGTAGTGGAGCTGGGAGTGGACACCAATTTGTTTATATTATTAAAAGATAAATACTGCTAGAATCTGTTTTCATAGTGATGTTTGTTATACACTAATAAACTTGAAGAAAAAATAGCACAAGAAAAAGCTTTATAGAAATCTAGATATAGACAAACTTCTTTATAAGCAATTATAAAATCTGATGCTATTTTTATCTTGGTTTGGTGAACGAAGAGCTCTTCATAAATGAAATTATGATAGACTCCTTTATTCCATGTGGCCATAATCTCCTTTTAAAATTACATGAAGTTTATTAATTTTTACTTACTACAAGAGGAAAAAAAGGTAAACATCAAATTAATTTCTAATTAATTTTTGAAACATCAGTGTCGAGAAATCAAAAGATTTAGCAAGTAATTATTTAATAATATTTCATTTTACAGTAGATAAGAATTAATTTAAAAGTGAACTACTTATTCTTGAAAAAAAATAAAGTATTAGTAGATACTAAGGATTTTACTTTGTGTAAAGCATCTGGAAATTAGCATTGTATTTTTTTTTTTAGGTAGTTTTATAGACAATATAAAATAAGGAAGTTTTTGGTTTTGTTTGGGTGGAGGTGTTGGTAAATAGTGACAGTATGTTTACCTGTAATAGCCAGGAATAGGAAAGTAATTTTTGCCAAATTCCTCTCTTCCCCTCCTTGTTGGTATTCCTTAAAAATGTTTAATTTAAATATATGCTTGAGTTTGCTATCCTTCTCTTGCAGGCTAAACACATCTAAATTTCATTAATTTTACTCACTTTAAGATACTAAAAACCCCAACAAACAAACACGAGTATTTGCTGGAATAAAGGACAAGGTTCCTTTTTCCTGTAAGGAAAAAACCAAACAAACAAAACCCCCAAAAGATAGTTGTACTTGCAGTAAAGCAGTTTCATAAAGACTTTTAAGTATTTCAGGTAGAACAATTATAGTGCATTATGGACTTTAAAATAAAATTTATTGGTTTGATGTATTTATCTCAGAGAGAACTTTCAGTTATTGAAGACCAGACAGATCTACAGATGTGGCAGATGTTATTCAAAATATGTTTCCTTTTATAGAACCTGTGACATGACTCGTCTGTTAAAGCTTAAAACTGAGCAGTCTTGAATATCCCACCTGAGGCCTCTCTTTGCTTAATCTTCCACGATTTCCGAGGCAGGGAGTTTAAAAGGAATGGCTAGAAATGACCACATACTCCCTAGTGCTGGACAGAACAGTGGTGCTAGTGGTGTTCTCTGTTAGTGTTACTATAAACAGAACAGCCCCACTGCCTGCCAGGTGCCCACCGAGCTGCCCTACCACTCCCTCTCCTCAGCAGGACAGGGGGAGAAAACAAGATTAAAAGTATGTGGGTTGCGATAAAGACAGGGAGATCACTCACCAAGTACCATCACGGGCAACACAGATTTGACTTGGGAGAGATCAATTTAATTTATTGTGATTTAATATCAGAGTAGAATAGTGAAAAATAAACACAGATCTAAAATCTCCTTTCCCTCACCCCTTCTTTGCAGACTCAGTTTCACTCCTGATTCTTCTATTTCTTCCCCATGAGTGGCATAGGGGGATGGGGAATAGGGGTTACGGTCAAGTCAAAACACTCTGCCACTCCTTCCTCCTCAAGCTGTTCCCCTCATCCAGCATGGAGTCTCTCTCATGGGCTGCAGTGCTGCACGAACTGTTCCAGTCTGGGTATCTTCCACAGGGTGCAGACCTTTAGGAACAGACTGCTCCAGCATGGGTCCCCCATGGGGTCACAAGTCCTGCCAGGAGCCTGTGTGGGCTTCCCACAGGCTGCGACTTCCTTCAGGGCATGTCCACTGGTTCCCATGTGAGGTCTTCTATGGGCTGCAGGGTGGGTTT
>VWZZ01003704.1:0-10438 GCA_013399095.1 Psophia crepitans | reverse complement strand
GAAACTGGTGAAGGGGCTGGAGCACAGGTCTTATGAGGAGCGGCTGAAGGAACTGGGCTTGTTTAGTCTGGAGACGAGGAGGCTCAGGGGAGACCTTATTGCCCTCTACAACTACCTGAAAGGGAGTTGTGGTGAGCTGGGGGTTGGCCTCTTCTCGCAGATAACTAGTGACAGGACAAGGGGGAACGGCTGCAAGTTGCTCCAGGGGAGGTTTAGGTTGGAGATGAGGAGAAATTTCTTCTCGGAAAGGGTGGTCGGGCATTGGAACAGGTTGCCCAGAGAGGTGGTGGAGTCACCGTCCCTGCGGGTGTCCTTAAGGACATGGTTTAGTGGGTAATAGGTGGTAGGGGGACGGTTGGACTAGATGATCCTGGAGGTCTCTTCCAACCTTAATGATTCTATGAATCTATATCTGCACACAACTGTTTGTTCTGTCTTTCAAATTCTTTTGCTTCCAGGGCTTCTTCCAAAGCCCGAACCAGAGACAGGGCTTTGGTTTCCTTCTCCCTTGCCTCTACTTCAGCATAATCTCTTTCCTCTGCATATCTGACAGAAATGTTCTTTCCTTCCGCCAGCATCTGAACGTAAGAATTAATTAATCCATCTCATAAGTTTCTATAATCAGGTCCTTCCTGCCTCAGGTGTCTTAGTCTATGAAGTGGTTAATGCTCTAAATTTAATTGGCCTTCAGAAGCTGTCTAGTCTCACAGTCTTGATCAAAGTTCTAGTAAGAAAACAGCTACAGCTACTCTGGGATGAGATGAGGAAAGGAAGCTACTAATCAAACTTAAATAATTTTTATATTATTTTCATCTTTCAGCCTTCACATCCTTTCTTAGTCTTGAGGGATTACAATACTTTCAAAGTTTTTCTTCCACTGTGATTTTCTTTTTGTACATAAAGAGCTTATTACTCGATGTAACGAGACTCAAAGCTGGCATGTACTGCACTGAAATTATAAGCAACAAGTTACTGTTAACAAAGGCCAAGCTGCTCACAAAAGATTTACCAAAACCCACAGTACTCTAGCCAGACTCTTCCTCATACAAGGCTCATTTATGCAGTAACATAAACAAGATGTCATTTAAAAATCGTAGAAAGCAGCAAAACAACAGCAAACGAGATTACCTGATCAAACTAATTCTGCTTTTCCTCCAAGTTCAAAACAATCTGGCACTGATCATCTAGATCTACCATAAAGTTATCCAGTTCTTGCTGCAGGCAAGTCTGTCTTTTCCAGTTTGTCATAAGCCATTGCCTTCTCCTCCAGGTGTTGTCTTAAGGACTCCATGTCCTTCAATAACTTCTCCTTATTTTTCTCCAAGCCTTCCATGGTTCTCAAGTCATCGTCTACCCTTTTCTTAGCATCAGCCAACTGAAATTTAATAAAAGAAAATAATGTACCTTTGTGCATCATGAGAAGAAAGGCATCAGATCCAAAATACAAAACCAGAAACACGGTTGTTGCCAGCTAAAGCAACAAAAACTGTTAGCTAACAGGATGCTAAGGAGGGCAAAGCCCTGCCCATTGCGGTTAGTTGTACCGGTCATTATCGCAATGGAGAAAAACCTCAGGAAATTTTATTCCTAAATCCAGCCTAGCACATGTGCTAACTGCACGACATTTTTCCAAGAGGTTTGGGACACCAACTCATCTCACCTGGAATGTGTAGGCATTACAGAAGTCCTGCCATTTACACAGCATACCCATGACTGCAAGGCGAGCATCTGTTTCTCCAAGTTCTTTCTGGCCTCCTCTTCCTGCTGCTACTGCAGGTTGTTCTTCTCCTCCTCCAGGTGCCTAATCTTACTGCCCAGGTTGAGTTTCTGGCGGGTTTCTTCCTGAAGCAGCTCTGGTGACACAAACAGGCACGTTCAGAGTTCAGTTTGAGTCATAGTGGCCTTGGGCTATCACCCTCCATTACTGTGCATGGAGTTTGATTATTTCTCTCACAGCATTTTTGTACAAGAACACGCTTATGAAGACATCTGTAATTTTGGTTTTCAAAAAGGCACTGTTCATTCATTTTGGGCACACTTAAACCCTTATAAAGCATATTTCTGATCAGGGAATCCACGCCACTGTCTGTTCTAGAAGTCAGTGGATGATACTTTTCCACCTTTAAAGTGACGAGCACAGAAGTCACCTTCAGACATAGACAGTTCCTGTTTTAAACCACCTGGGAAGACTATATAGCAGCAAATCTTGCAACAGCAGCATGCTTTCAAGTTTTGCTGCATTGCTTGAATATAAAGGTCAATTTAAAGGTAGCTGTAATTTGTCAGTGGAAACTTGTCATAGTGGCAATTTGTCGTAAGGGAAACTAAAAGGTGTAACTACCATCCCCCTCTTCCATCCTGTTCCTCACAGACCTCCAGTTGTGATTAGCATTATTCAAGTAGTCACCATTAACATTTTTATCCAAGGTAGGGGAAGAGTACATTTAAGTGATGGATACATGCATAAAGCTGCATTATTTAACTCAAAAACAAACACTGGCAGTTTTAAGAACTGGAGCTGTCAGTAAAAGACAGGGTGTTTTCCCTCATGCCTTTCATATACCCCAAGAATCTTCTTTACATTAACCTTCTACTTGGAAAGGTTTTTTCAACTTAATACTTATCTCCCACAGAGATTAAGAAATATAAGAAAAACTGAAAGGCTACAGTCTGTCAAGTAGTGAATTTCAGATAATGAAAAATTGACTCCACATGTAGCCGAGTTATACATTGCATTCCACTAGAATTCAATAGGAAATACAGCTCCTAGCCAAGGGACTTTCCAAACAGTGAATGAAAATGTATTTTCTGTTATGCAGTTAGCATTTCAATGAGGAACAAAGTTTCAGTGCAAAGTTCAAGCTTCACACGCACCTGTGTATCCTGAAGCTGAGATTCCAAACTAGCCGCATCCTTGGCAAACTTAATGCCTTTCTTCTCTGCTTCCTTCAGGAGACTTGAGACATTATCTAACTCGTTCTGCAAAGCAAGCGGTCTAAAGGTAACAGCATGCAGCTGACTCACAGCAAAGCCTACATCCCACCAGGAGCTGGAACTGCAGAACACAAACCTCAACAAATTCCAGGTATGGCAAGACAACAGTAGATCCCGGTACAGAGGTGCAAGCTAAAAATACTGATATTTGGGCCAGAAACTCGAAGTTGGATGTCGAGCTTGAACTTAAGGGTATAATGTAACAAGAATTAGGCATGCTGTTTAGCAGAGTATGTTGTTCCACTGTCTGCATTCATACTTAAATGCTATTTTTAATGATAGGACCAAATATTTCACAGGACCGTTAATTCAAGGACTATCAGGGTGGCAGCTGGGTTTAAAGCATCACTGTAAGAGGAAAGGTTACTGCCAGGTGCCCACTCCTGCTGCTTTAGCCTATGCTGCTTGTATATACAGTGAGAGGCTGCCTGAAACTTTGCCTGAGAAGAACTGGGCCATTCCCTTTTTGAAGTACTGTAGCTTGATTAACCTAAAGTACTCCAAGGGGAGGATGTTCGCTGCTTAGATCAAGGCTGGCCAGGGGCTGGAGGACCAATGGAAGCAGTGGCGCTCTTCATGGGCTTTGGGTGGCTAGGCAGGGCTGAAACCTCAGTTCCAGTGTGGCTGCGTCAGAGCCAACGGGTCAGGTCTCAGGTCGCTGACAGCTTTGGGGACTGTCTCGTTTTGCCTGGGAGCAGGGACCGAACATTCACCATTTGGGTCAAAGTCAGCTGGGGGCCTGAGGTCCTAGAGGGGCAGCATTGCTCTTCAGGTGCTTCGAGTGGATGGCGGGCTTGCAGGCTCAGAGCCTGTGGGGCTGGAAGCCCGAGTGATGCAGCGGTTCTCTTCGTGGGCTTTCGGTGGCTAGGCGAGCCCACAGCCCCAGTGCTGGCAGAGCTTTGCAAGGTCCACCAGGGCAGGTGTCAGGCTGGCAGCACCTTTGGGGGCTGGCCTCCTTCGCCTGGGAATAAGGACTAAGTGACATCTACTGTTTGGGTCGAGACTGGCTGGGAAGCTGAGGTCTGAGAGAGGCACAAGCACACTATGGGTGCTTTAGGCTGCTAGGCGGGTTGGCAGCCCCAGTGCTGGTGGGGCTGTGCAGGAGTGGCTGGGACAGGTGTGGGGCAGGCAGCACCTTTGGGGGCTGAGTCCCTTCACCTGGGACCAGGGGCTGGACATATGACATTCAAGCGAGGCTGGCCAGGGACCAGTGACCTGAGGGAGGCAGCAGCGCACTTCAGGTGCATTGGGCTGCTGAGCCGACCTGCAGACCCAGTGTCAGCAGGGCTGAGCAAGAGCCACCGGGGCAAGTCTCAGACCAGCAGCACCTTTAGGGGCTGGGTCCCTTCGCCTGGGAGCAGGGGCCGGACGTTCTCTGCTTAGATTGAGGCCGGCCAGTGCCCAGGAGAGGCAGTGGTGTACTTCAGGGCTTTGCATGTCCAGTTGAGCCCACAGCCCCAGTTCTTTTGGGGCTTTGGGAAGGCCACTGGGGCAGGTCTCAGGCCGGCCACACCTTTGGGGACTAGGTCCTCTGGCCTGGGAGCAGGGGCCGGACATTCCAGTTGAGATTGAGGCCAAGCACGTTCCGGTCACAGTGCCTAGGCAGCCCCTTCAGGCAGCTTTGGCTGGGTGGCACTGCAGCCCCATTGTCCTGTCTCTTGTAAAATTTTTGCTGTACATCTACTTTTATCGATGTGTTTCTCCCTGCTTATTGTTTCCTTTCTGTGCTGTACCCCGTTGCTTCTAACTTTTCTTTCCTTGTCTATTTTTATCCCGTTCACCATCTCCCTAGTTTTCTATTTTTTCCTTTATTTCCTCAATCCTATTGCTTTTTAGAATTTTTCTACATCTGCTTGTAGCTAGTATCTTCTCCTCTTTTTATTGTCTTGTCTATTTTCTTTATATGTCTCCACTTTAGTTTCTTGTCCTTAGTTTTTAATTTTTCTCCCTTTAATACATTCATTTTTCTTTTTTTATGTCTACTTTTACCTAGTTTTCTGTACTTATTTTGTATCTTTTTTTCCTCTCCCTTGCACCCTTTTGCCTTTTAAATTTTCTTTCTACCCTTATTTTTATCAAGCTGTCCATCCCTTTTTTTTTCACTAGTTTCTTGCTTGTCACATACCCTGTTGGTTTTTAAGTTTTCTTTGTGTCTTTTGTTTTTTTTCACGCTCCCTGTTCAACATCTGTACTTTGTTGAAGTTCCGCTTCAGAGTCCTGCATCATTATCTCTGAGGCTTCTCTGATCTCTCAGGCCCCTTCAGGACTCTTCCGCTCCCTTTGCCAAGCCCTCACGAGACATCCCTCATGCCCTGGAGATTTTAGCTCAGGAGGGCACTTGGCACCCCTCTGTTCCCCTCAGAACCCTTCCTGAGTCCACATCTGTTACCCTGGTCTTCTCATCCACTCCACATGCTTCCATTCAGCCTCCCAAGGACATCTGCACTTTGTTCAATTCCCTTTTGAGCTCATCACAGCCCTGAGACTTCTTCAGTCTCTCCAGCCCCTTTGTGACGTCTCTAATCCCTGCGATGATGCTTCTTGTTCTGCCAGGACCTTTTCTGAAATCAACTTTGTGCTCCAGATCAGGCTTCTTGTTTTCTGTCTTGTTTTCTACTCATTACCTGGTACCCCAAAGAGGTCTATCTTTGGTTCAGATTGCCTCTTGAGTTTTTCAGAGAAGGTGATAGCCTTCATCCGCTTCTGTCAATGCATCCTCCATAGTGTTTTTTGATGTGTTTCACAATTTATTTTTGTCTTAGCTACTTAGGTGTTAATGAAGTTTCTTCATAGAGTTTCTGATACATTTCTTGTATTTCCACATTTTTTTGGTGTTTTCTGTCCTTTGGGACTCATCTATTTCTTTTAAGGGAGTCAGTCAGACAGACCATCAAGGCTACTCAAGTCATCAACAATTTAATAGCATTGGGGAGCTACTAGCTAGGGAGAGATACTGTGAATGCTGGGATGGCACTGGGAGCACTGGGCTAGACCGAGAGTCATACTGAGAGCACTGGGATCGCACCGAGAGCACTGTGGTAGCCAGGGAGTCATACTGGAAGAATTGGAGCAGTGGGGGAAGTCAGGAAGTCATACAGGGAGCACAGGGGGAATCGAGGAGTCATACTGGGAGCATTGGGATTGACCTGGGAGTAGTGGGGGAGCCAGGGAGCCATACTGGGAGCTCTGGGATGGCACTAAGAGAACTGGGGAGCCACAGAGTCAGACTGGGAGCACTGGGACACTGGGGAACCAGGGAGTCAGACTGGGATGCTGGGATGGCACTGGGGGAGTTATGGAGTAGTACTGGGCGCGCTGGGATGGTCCTGGGATCACTGGGGGTGCCGGGGAGTCATACTGGTAGCACTGGAATGGCACTTAAAGAACTGGGGAGCCACGGAGTCAGACAGGGAGCACTGGGAGCACTGGAGAAACAGGGAGTCATACTGGGAGCACTGGGATGGCACTGTAGGAGTTATGGAGTCATACTGGGAGTTCTGGGATGGTAATGGGAGCACTGGGGGTGCCAGGAGGTCATACTGGGAGCAGTGGTTTGACACTGAGAGCACTAGGGGAGTCAGGGAGTCATACTGGAAGTGTTGAAATGACACTGTAGGAGTTATGGAGTCATACTGGGAGGGCTGAAATGGCCCTGGGAGCACTGGGGGTGCCAGGGAGTCATACTGTGAACGTTGGGATGGCACTGAGAGAACTGGGGGAGTCAGGGAGTCAGACTGGGATTGCACTGGGAGCACTGAGGGAGCCATGGTGTCATCCTGGGAGCTTTGGCATGGTACTGAGAGCACTCGGGAGCCACTGAGTCATACTGGGAGTTCTGGGAGCTCTGGGGGCACCAGGATTTCATACTAAGAGCATGGGGATCACACAGGGAGCACTGGCTGAGCCAGGGTTCATACTGGGAGCACTGGGATTGTACTGGGAGCACTGGAGGAGCTAGGGAGTCATAGTGGGAGTGCTGGGATGGCACTGGGAGCACTGGGGTAGCCCAGGAGTCATACTGGAAGCACTGGGATCACACTGAGAGCAATGTGGTAGCCCGGGAGTCATACTGGGAGCACAGGGGGAACCGAGGAGTCATACTGGGAGCACTGAGAGAACTGGGGGATCCAAGGTCTTAATCCTGTCTGAAACCTCCCTGATATTGGATCAGGACATTTTTTATTGGTGTGGTCGTCAGGATCCCTTGAGACGAGAGTGCTGTGCTTCCTTACTGTGGTGTGCCATGTGATTTTGTGTGGACGAGATGTACGAGCAAGTACAAAGTAAGTGCGAAGTTACGATCCACGGTTCCTTTCTCCTGTGAGGGAAGCGGCCAGAGACGAAGGAAACATAAGGAAAGAGTGAATGTTGGTTTTCTTTTGCTGATAACTTGTATATTAGTATATGCTTGGCCTCCTGGGAGCATATAGGGGAAACCTGGACTTTATGGTGTGACCCTCTCAGGACGATAACCCCTTTGTAGGAAAATGACTGCCCAGAAAGCAGCCGCCGCTTGTGATTGTCCGTCTGTACAGGTTGAGGAAACAGAGAAATTGTATGATTTTTTTGGAGGTGCACTGATCTCATCCCTTGCCCCAGGGACAAGATTGGGCAAGGGACCACTGGTTTCAATTGCAGAGTGTAATAGATCGGATGAAAGTATCGCAGAAGGAAGCTGAGGTTAAGAGGAGAAAGGGAAAAGCTATAATTTGTGCGGTGCTGGGAGCGAGTTTGGCAGCTGTGGTGGCAGATAAGAAACAGAGGCTTCATTACGCTGACGCCACAATAGATTCCTTGTAGGTGACAGTAAAGTCACTGCAGGAGCAGTTAGAAATGTATAAGCAATTATTGGAAGGGGAAAGAAACTAAAATCCTATTCTAAAGGAGGAGTTGAGGAATCAACTTTTAAGGGAAGCAGACATCCTGGCGGCAGCAAAAGTAGCACTTGCAGAGGGAGGGATACAACAGATCTATCCTCAGGGAGATTTAAACAAAACGAAAGAGGCCATAGAGAGCCCCCCCCATATGTGCCCACTGATTAAAACGGAGTACGTATAGGAGGCCAATAGTGACAATCGCCCCCAGGATAGTACTAAAGAAATTCCTTTTTCAGCAACTGATTTGGCAAAGCTATGAAAAGATTTTGCAAGGACTGCAAGGGAATCAGAGACCGAGTATGTGTGGAGAGTGTCTCTGTCAGGAGAGGATGGAATTTTGTTATCAGAAAAGGAAGTGGAGGGGTACTGGGGCCCCGGGCATGTTTTTAACTATTGGTGATCATCAGGCCCCATGGTCACTGACTCAGAGGGCTGCGCATTGGGTGGGGCAGGGGAGCTGAACCCGTTGGAGAGGGGAGATCCCCTGACTATAACAGGAACAACAGACCAATTAGTGGAGAATGTGCAGAAAGCAGCTTGCCTTCAAATGGTGTATGAAGCCTAACCTGACCTCCCCAGTGCTGTTGCTGGTAGACCCCAAAAGAATGACTGCCACCGATATGGGGACTTCCTGACTTCCTGAACCCTATTGAGATTCAGCTGCGGGGGAGAATTCAGAACACCTCCCCGTGAGGAGAGAATCGCGGCCGCTCTGGAGGGGGGTGATCCCTGACCATTGGCAGCAAGGGGGCAAAGTATGGACGTGGGGGAAGATAGCCCAAGAATTGATAAATTGTGGGAGGAAATATGGACCTGTTAGCCGGCCACCCCAAAGAGTCAAAACCAGAGCCGTATGAGCTGCAGAACGGGGAGGTGAATGGCTGTTATTCTCGGGGAGGAGCCCAGACCTGGCCGGGAGGGAAAAGCCCCTACACCGGCAGGGACTCTGGCAGCTAGGGCTGCAGAAGGGCATCCCCTGGGATCTAATGGATGGACTGCTCGCCAAGAAATTGGAACAACTTGTGCAGAAGTGGTCAGGGCAAGGGACTACTTCTAGACTGACTCATAGTGTCCCACATTTGGTAAACGGGGCGGGGGGGGGAACCAAATAGGGAAGAAAAGATGGCAGGAAACTAAAACCTCTGCCCCACCAAGGTGAGGGGAGGGAGCAGAGGATGGATGTTTGTAAGACAACTCACCTGTAGTGATAAAGGGGATTTATTGATCGCAGCAGCGCTAGGGCCAAAGACCAGTATCTTTTTTGATTGACACCGGAGCACAAATTACTGCATTAATGCAGACTGAGGCAGAGCAGTGTGGGGTCTCAATCCCTGCTAAAAGTCTAATTGTTTTGGATGCTCTGGGGAAAATGCAGGCAGTGCCTATGACTCCAGTGACATTGTGGCTACCAGGGGAGGAAGGTCCAGTCAACACCATGGTAGCTGTGGGACCTTTCCAAATGAATCTTTTAGGCATAGGTATTTTGAAGGCTAAACAGTGGCGTGACGCTCAGGGAAACTTGTAGCCTTTCGACACCCCCCGGGTTAGACAATTGGCTAAAGCCTCTGGCGCGGAGGTGCGTCTGCTACAAGCGGCACCTCCCCTCCCCCCTTCCAGGTTAATAAATGTGAAGCCCTGTCCGCTGCCATTAGGAGGGGGGGAAGGCATTGCACTAGTCATGGAGGATTTAAAGAAACAAGGGGTTGTGATTTCTATGCACTCCTCCTTTAACTCTCCAGTCTGGCCAGTCCGAAAACTAAAGGGCAAATGGAGATTGACGATAGATTACCGGAGACTAAACAGCAACACAGACCCAGTGACAGCCACCGTACCAAACGTTACCAAGTTGATAGCTGCCATTCAGGAACAATCCTACCCTGTCATGGCAACAATTGACCTTAAAGATATGTTCTTTATGGTCCCTTTACAACCGGAGGACTGGGAACGTTTTGCCTTCATAAGGGAAGGACAGCAGTACACTTTTACACGGCTTCCTCAGGGATATAAACACTCCCCCACACTGGCTCACCACACTCTAGCACAGGAACTAGAAACAATCCCCATACGAACAGGGGTGAAAGTTTACCAATATATAGATGATGTACTTACAGGAGGGAGTCAGGGAGAAGAAGTCAGGGAAACACAAAGGGATGTAATTGCTCATTTAGAAAGCATAGGACTGATGATCCCATCTGAAAAGATACAAGCCTCCTCAAGTGAAGTGAAATTTTTGGGAATCTGGTGGAAGGGAGGAATGACATGTATCCCACCGGATAACCTTTCTTCCCTCCAGCAAATCAAAATGCCAGAGTCAAAGAAAAACTTACAGCATGTGATAGGACTACTTGTGTTTTGGAGAAAGGACATTCCTGATATTTCAATTATTGCTAGGCCCCTGTATGATCTACTGCTAAAAAGGGCTCAGTGGGAATGGACTCAGGTCCATGACGAGGCGTTACAACTGCTAGCGTTTGAGGTGAATGCCTATCAAGCCCTTGGTCCCGTCCACCCAACACATCCAGTTCAAATCAAATGGGAGTTTGCCCGGTGTCGTGGTTCGGCCCCAG
>VWZZ01003701.1:103157-121933 GCA_013399095.1 Psophia crepitans | reverse complement strand
CATTCCCAGCCCCAAGCTCTAACTCATCAGAACACTCTCTAATACAGAGACCCACTCCACCACCCCTCCTATGTTGCCTGTCCCTCCTGAAGAGCTTATAGACGTCTATGGGAGCACTCCAGTCCTGGGAGCTGTCCCACCACGTTTCAGAGATGGCAACTAAGTCATAGTTTGCCTGTCGCACAATGGCTTCCAGCTCCTCCTGTTTATTGCCCATGCTGCGTGCATTAGTGTAGATGCACTTCAGCTGAGCCGCTGCCCTCACCCCCAAGCCTGGCACTGTTCCCCCAGGCTCATCTCTAACAACCCTTCTTTCATCCCCGTCCCCCTTCATACCTAGTTTAAAGCCCTCTTAATGAGCCCTGCCAGCTCCTGGGCGAGGATCCGCTTCCATAAAGTATTTCCACATTTATAATATGCCTACAGATCTGTCTGCTTTCTCATATGAGTTGGTGGGGCGGTCAACAGCAGACTGTGTATGGTGCTTCATTTTGTATTTTATCTGATAAAATAGATTTGCTAAACATTCAGTGTCAAGTTCTTTCTGAATTTTCAACATTTTGAAAACAGAATTGCCTTTTTTTTTTTTTCATTTCATCAGCTCACTATAGGAGAAAAGATTCTTATTTCGAAAAAAAAAGGCAATCAAAAACACTGATAATGGCTTTCTGTGCTTTTTATTCATCACTTCTTTCAATACTTGTGGAAAAGAGCAGTGGGATCTCCACGCCAAAGCATCTGCGTGCATCAGCTGGTACAGATTACTAAATGTCAGCTCTGAAATGCTTTCAGAATCAGTTAAAAAACGTACGAAGCAACCTGTCAAGCTGTCACAGTTGAGGCAGACTGAATGGCAACCAACAGAGATCTGGGTACTGGTGTTTGTTTACGAGCCAACGGGATTAAGGCACACTCACTCCCCTTCTTCCCCCAGCATTATGCTCCCAAGCTCTTGACCTCGATCCCCAGCATGGAGGTCACTGTTGACCCAGGGCAGTTGGGCAGAGAGTCATGCAGGCTCCTGCTGTGGTGCTGCTGGCAGCTACCTCTCTTGGGTGTTACTGGTTAAGAATGCTGGGCATCTGCTGGCACTCTTCTCCACTTAGCTCTCTGATCTCCAGGATCTTCCCCCGCTTTCAGGATGTTTTCTTCAGCCAAGATCTTCACCTGCTCCTTTCCAGGCCCCAGCTTTTCCAACATGAACAGTCTGTGTGCAGAACCTGGATGTGTGATCAGCCTCTGAAGTGGTATCTCATGTCCCTTCATCCATTGAAAGATTCAGGATGTGCTACCAGTGTTTAGACCTGTTGTTATCAACATTTACAACCGCCCCCCCATGCCAGCTGCAACTAGCAAGTAGCAGGCTTCTGCTTTGGAAAGTAAAAGTGCAGTTTTGGACATCTACTCGCATACACACATGCATCTCATTATCTGCTGCCTGCTAGCATTCACAACTAAGCTATTTTTTCATCCATGGCACAAGTAAGATTGTTTTTTGTGATTCAGAAGTACTGTCGTGACTCATAGGCCCTTTTGATATGCAAGCACAATGCTTTAAATAGTACACTGTGACAGAAAGACAGAGCAGGCAAAGTGGCTTGTCTCCTTTGAGAATCCTGGTCTCTGGTAAGTCACACTCATTCACACACTTTAAGTGTTAAACTGCTGTATTTTTGTAGGTTTTTGTATTACATACAACTGAGAGAGAAAAAAAAAATCTAAGCCTTTGTAACAGGCAATTAGTTTATGCAAATCAAACTGGGTTCTGTTCTCAGTCCTCCACACAGCCAGAGTTGCAGAAAATCAGCCAAGGCACCTGCAATGGATTCTTGGTGAGTGCTTCATCATCTGGGGGAAGAACAGTTTTATCCTGCTGCCTCGTCAGTGTGAGGGAAATGGATGTCTGGAATGACAGGCAAATAACCAGCCAAAAGCACTATTCCTTCTCTGACTGCTGCCTGAGAAAGAGGACTTCTGTTCTTTGACTCTACAACCACACTAGTTTTGATGTATCCCTGCTCTACAGCCCCCAGTAACACCTGCTGGGCTGAGAGGACAGAATAAACTCCCATACATTCCCAGAAGTTCTGTAACTCCCACAGCATCACCACTAATTCCTAGTTTTGTTCTCACAATAGGTGCTAGAGAAAATGCTTTATGGTTTTTAACCACTTTTTCAAGAGATTTTGGTAAAATATTACCTGCTAAAATGTGGGAGAGCAAGACAAAAGACTCGTAGCTGTTCTGACAGCAACTGTAAGCCTCCAAAGGAGACTCCCAAGACTGCTAGATCAGGGTCATGTATGTGTCTCATTCTTCAGAGGAAGCTCTGATTACATGGTAAAGTCAGAGGGAATTAGAAACTGTAATATAATTGGACTCCAGTATTGCAGCAGCAGTTTGCGAGAAGGACAGTCGTCTTCACCGCGCAGAAGCGGATTGCCAGTACTCAGGGAGAATCCCGAGCAGATACTGATCAGCTAGTTGGTGGTCTGGGGTCAAGAGAAGTGTGGTAAACTCCAGCTTGCTAGGCAACATGCAGGATGTTTCAGCTGTGTTTGCACAGCACAGCTAGTGCCAGGGGACACTGCGAGACTAAAGAAGTTAGATGTGTCTGGGCTATTCCAGAGTCATGTGCTAGCAAACCCTAGAGCGCTTTAAACAGCAATTAACATGCTCCAGTAATAACAGATTTGGTGTCTCACAACAGCGGAAATGTGCAGAAATATAAAATATCCAAGCAATTTTTTTGTGTGTGTTCTTTTATTACTGATAGGGACCCATTTAATTCTCCAGGGAGAAGGTTCATAAGGCATGTTTATATTGGGAAACAACTTTGTACAGTAAAGGAGTTAATCAGAAAAGTCAACTCAGACTTCACTTGCTAGACAACTCAATTCAACTAGTTTTGAGATTGAGCAGATACATTTTTTAATAACCCGTAACGGTTAAAGATTAAGCAACTCATCAGTTGAAGATTGTATTAACAGTAACAGCAACCTCAGTTCACGTGCCTTAACCAAAAATAGCAACACCCACTAGTATTCGTTAACTCCTTGCTGCCGAATACTTCCATTCACTTCCCACATGCGGCCGCCCACTCTGTTCATAACTCATTCCTCTAAATCATGCTCAGATGCACCAGATTAAATACAGTCCTGAGGTTTTTTTAGAGTGATAATGCATTACATACTTTCACAGTGAAAGTCTGTCTGCTAACAAAATATCTCATTTCACAGAGGGCATATATAAGCTTGCACACATAAGCCTCGTTAGTGTTTTGGGGCCTCTGCTTTTTCCTATTTTCTGATTTAAACTTGTGAAATTACATGTTTCACTTAGCAACAATTCTTTTTGTTGTCCCTGTCAAATCTCCACTGGGTGCTTGCTTTCACCTTCAAAAAAAGAAAGAGTTTTAATAGCTTTCTGCCTAACAGACTGCCAACTGAAGTATAAAAAGTTGGAGAGAGGTGGTTTCAATGTGGAGGATGTGAAACAGCTTACTATACTAGTCCTGTGACTCCTGCCACTGCAGTGGGGTTTTTTTTTAAAGGTTTTATGAGGTTTATACTTAAAAATTTGAAAGTTTAGTTTTACTTCAGCAAGAGAATTGAAGGACTGTGTAGCGAAACAAAACTGAGGTCACCCTGCCCCTTAGAGTGGAATGGTCTCCACAGCGGTGGTTTTAGCTAGTTCTTTCGGTTGGTAAGTTGTTCTTTCATAATCACTGTTCCCTTGAACTGAAAAGCTACAACAGCTTGTACCTGGCTTCAGGTCATATGTCTGTTCCATAAGCCACTTCAAGGCCATAATTTCAACAGTCTGTTGTTGGATGTACGTCAAGATTCTGTGTTTTCAATAACTTGAGGACAAGAAGTGAAGGCAGAAGTGAAAAAGCTCATAATTTCTTTCACATGCAAACCTAATGCCTTAGTTCCCACTCTGTAGGGAAAAGTTACAGTGCAACTCTCACCTGCTACGCACCCGATGCACACACCTCCGCAGCCACAAGAGTAAGCATTGTTTCATTAAGACCGCATTTATCAGATTTGTAACTAGTGCAATGAATAGTAAATGAAAAAGAACCAAAACAAGTTGACTGTGTTTTTCTGGAAAAATCAGCCCAGTGTCCCTGAAGGTAGGGAAGGGAAGTTTTCCTTAGTATAATTCCCTTCTTTCTCTCTTGGGTCACTGGATAAAACTGCTTCTTTGTTCTTCCCCATCTCACTTCTATAGATGCATAGGTAGATATTTGAGCAATTGGCTGATTTTGTATTTGAAAGACAGTGTTTGAAAGATTTAGAGACTTCTCTTTGCAGTAGGGAATCTCTCTAGCACTACTGTGTATGTCATGTGTGTTTCCATACTTCTACTTCACAGTAACATTTTCAATGTGTTTTTTATTTATCTTTTATTTGGGAAGTATAAGTAATTTTTCATTTCAATTCTTAATAATGGGGGAGGTTAGTCCTTCTCTTATGTCTTATATTCACTCACAAAAAGAGATAATTTTAGTGACTGTACTGAATTTCCATTCCAAAGAGACTCCATGTTGCATCATATATACTAGGCTGACACTCACAGGCGACCTTGCCTCATAGATTGATGCTTAATGGAGCTAAGCTGACTCCCACTAGTTGCTTTGTATTTCCAATTGATCATCCTGAAAACTCACTGAACACTAAAGGATGCACATTATGTTCAAGAATCTAAAATATCATTACAGTTCTTTCCTTTTGGATCTTTGTCTTCCTTAAGAAACCGATGTATTCGATCGAATCATGACTTTGCTGTACTTATTCAATATAAAGAAGTAACGGAAAAGCACTTTGCCTTTTACTCTCTGTAACTATATGGAAATGAGAGTGGCTACTGCTGCTGGTAGGATGGTACATATTGACTATTTCGCAGAATTATCATTCATTGTATCCAGGGAAACTCAGTAGAAAGTAGGAAAAGAGACATTCTGCATAATATGAAGCCTAAGCATTCATACATTATGCAAGTATTTCACCAGCCCACATAGCACAGCCTGCATAAAAAAGAACAAAAAGCCACAAAAGAACAATTCTGTTGAATAAAAAAAAGTCAGGTGATCTTCCATCTAGTCTTGGGAGTTACAAGAAGTTGGCATTGGCTCATACTTTCCAACCTCCTAACCTCTCGTTAAAGAGTAAGCATTTCACAGCAGAGATAAACATTATAAAGCTCAATATGTGTTTACTTCACTGGAATGCCTCATTTATTTCTGCACAACATAAATTCCCCGGATTAACAGTTTTGCTGAGAATTTTTCTCCTGCAGTAACAAATACAGTCCAGGAGAGACGCTATAAGGCAAAAAAAGCATTTGATTCTGGCATAAAATCAGCTCAGCGCGGTGTTTACTGGTGCTCAGGCAATGAGCATTTCAATGGAGCCATAACTAATTAGTACCGATGGGTTACCCTTCTCTCCGTTTTTAATAGTATTGTTTGCTTCAGTCAAAGAAAGTGACTTCAAGAACAACAGCTCCAGGACCTGCTCCGCTCATTAGTGTCAGCACTCTTGCTGCAAAGGCGGCACGCAACAGGGGTTAACATTGATATTTCACCAAACGCAGGGCTTCCCTTCTTGCACCAGTGCCCGTACGAACTAACCTGTTCTACGCCACTGTTGTTGAGCTCTTCACCTGCTGAATTACTTTGAAAAGCAGAGCTGACTCTGCTGTGTGTTTGCAGGGCTGACTTAGGCATATGCTGGTAACTCTACAAGCCAGTAGGACTTGCTATGTGAAAGTTATGACCCTTTCAATCATTGCTCCCACCAAGGCACATTTCCGTTATTGCACTGCGTGTGAAGTAACACAGTTCATGTAGTTACTAAGGAATAGATGGAAGGATTAACTCCTAAAGTTGGGAGCTTTGTCACACTGCACAGCCAATGAAAAATCCCAGTTAAGTGCTTAAAGACAGGCACTTCTACCGTCTGTTACGTCCTACGGTAGAATTTCGAACTAGAAACCGTAAGCTGCTTCTTAATGCATCTATAGTTAATGTAATTCCAGACTGAATTCTGTAATCATTTAAAGATTTATTATATTTATGGTAATATAGCAGCAGGAAGGACCTCCTCAGTCACTGAGATCATCTGTCTGATACCACCTCATGTGCATACAATATCAATTTCTACCTTAAAGCTAGCTAGGATTTCTGTCCTGTCTCTTGTGAAGCAGCAGCCATTCCAGATCCTCATTTCTCTAATGGAAAGGATTTTTCTTCTGATTTCTAACCTAAATGTATTCATAGATTAAATGAGCAAGGTATCTTAGTTTATGGATGAACTAAAATTCTTCAGATTCAACTATATTCTTTCCATGCACCAGCAGGTTTGACATCAGACTGGTTCCTGTTAATGATCAATTATAAATCGTCTTTTTTTTTCTTTCTATTTATGCAACACTAAAACTGCAGTTATGTGTCCCAGCTATTATTACCACTTGCTTTCTACAGGTTTCCCAATTTAAACATTTTTGTCAAAACTCACACTTCTTTATTTGCTTTAATTTTTTACAAAGGAGGCAGTAACAAAGATCTGAATGTTTCCAAACCATGGTATCAGGCTACAGACCATCTGTAATTCTAGGCTCTTAATAGCATGTATTACTCCATGAAGGAAGTATAGTGTATGGTAGGAGGGGGATTTTTTGCCTCAATGTCCACGATTATGGATGCCATATACTGTCAGCACTTGAGAAGCTACAGTAAAGGGCAGAGTAGTGCAACTTTCATTGCTACTGGTTCTGTGGTCAAGAAGTAGATTTGCAAATTGTAAAATAACAGTGGCAGCTCAGCACTGCCTATGTGCACAGCGTATTTATTCACCTTAGCTTTTGTTTATAGGCAGTACAGATTTTCTTAAAAATGTATTAAGTAAATGACTTCTATGTGCTGGAAGAAAAAATGTTTCACTACTTTTTTCTGAGCACTAAGAGGCTAGATGAAAGCAGATAAGGCTTGTAAGCATGAAAAGGGCATACTTTCAGATCGTGCTTGCAGAGACTGCACTGAGTCTGTTACGTGCTTCTGCCCTCAGAGGCACAGTGCTATGGCTGCAGATGTGTGATGGGCTTTCCATCTGCTTTATCCTTCTGGTTTGTTCAGGGGCCGAAGGCATATATCTGGGTCCTCCTTTTATTTGTTTAATAGCCAGAAGGACAAATACTTATGATTGCTAACCTAATAAACAAACATAGAATCAGAGTGAACATAAAGGCATTTTGTTTGACCAGCAGTGTGTATCTGTGTGACAAATATGTCTGAATAAAAGTTGAGATTAACTAGTCAGATTTAAATAAACCACACGGTCGTACCTAAATAATCCCCCAAGAAAAAGTTATCAATGCTCTTGAAAGACTTTCATTTTCTGGATTTGTACAAATCCACCATTTTGGATTCAGACAGGTTCAAATACAGGTTGTGGTCTGAAGAAATGTTCAGGGCTCTGGCTTTGCAGTTTATAATTTTCAGGTTTATGGTGGTAAAGCCTTTCTGTCAATACATAGCAACGGTTATCCATCTGTAACAAATGTTTTCACGGTTTATTCTTCTTATTTATACATCACATTAATGGGATTCTTGAATGAGGAGAAGCGGGAAAGGGGCTGTGAAAGGAGACAGTGGAAAGAATGGAGTTGCAACCCCCTTTATAAACGCAATGGCTATGCTCATGTGTCATGGATGGAGTCACGCATTTCACTTGCAAGAAAGGAGCAGCAATATATTTTGTTGATATAAAATGGGGAGTTAACAAAATTCAATGGTAAATGCAACAGTGGTTTAACAAGATTCAATGTTAAGGTACACTTGATTATTTACTACATAGAGGACACGGTCAGGCAGAACTGTCATGGAGAATTTCCCATTGAGTCATGCAGTCCAGAAAAGACCCCCTTTGCTTTCTAAAGTCCTGCTCAGAGAGGAGTCTAGGTGTGGCTCGATCCAGTCCTAGTCCTAGACTTAGTCAATGGTTTATGTCTAAATTATTACGATGTGCACAATCAATCCTTCATATCACTTAGCTAAGATTTCAAAGTTTAGCACGCTGTTAGTCACTTACTGACTATCTGTTGCAGCAAGGAATCTCTCAGCCTTGAGGAGTAATCTGAAGATGTTACTCCCCTACTCAAGAGGAGATCCTGCCATGCAGCCCACTGTCATGAAGGAGAGCTCAAAGGATTCTTGGGCTGCTCAGTATGGGGGTAAGATGATTGACTCACAGTCATATTTGAATACCAACCACTGACATTTGTTTCTTCCAAACCTGGCTTGAGCCGGACATTGACCAGCACTGTGGTTAAGTGGGCATGTTGCCATAAATTAGCCCTTGGCTATTGTGTTGTTCTCCACCTTGAGGTGGGTGCAGCTATCACGACAGGACGTATCCATCACCACCACCACTGGTGGTTATTGCTTGAGCCTTGTTACAGGAAGTAAAGGTAATGCTGGGGAGTGTGGAAAGTGGAGCTGGGGACATAACATCACATCATGTTAATCCGTAGAGACAGTTTCCTCCCATGATGCTTCTGCTGGGTAGACTTCCATCCTGCTCCAGCTACCAGGATCTCCAGAGTGGTCTTGAGGCTCATACCTCCTGAGGAACAGCTGTGCACAGCACAGCTGCAGTGTAAACCAATGTCAAAATCAGCCCTGGCTGTGGTTGCAATGGTAGCCCAGTTTTGCAAATGCAGTCTAGCTTTTTGTGAAATAAATGGCTCAGTCTGCTACACCAACCTTGAAATTATTATGCCTAGCTCCCTCAGATGTAGGGTGATGTCTTTATCGCTGCTGTTTGCTTTGGGTGACCTGTGCCTGTGCTCCTTTTGATCCAAGCATCAGTCAGGTCTTTTGCCAGTTCCACACTGAACATGGATGCCTGAGTTGTTTCTCAGATATTTTTTAAACACTGTATTGGTCATTTGAAACTGAAGATGATGACAAAGGTCATATGGAAGAATGGTGAAAAAGTAGGCAACTCTTCTTTGCAGGACTGGGTATTTGTGCACCTGTGGAAAAGATTGCAATGTCGCATCTGGGACTTTTTCACAAACGTGGTAGTTAAGATATTAACCATGGGAAGGGGCATTTCTCAGAACACGAAACCTGCAGACAGCCTGTTATGATGATGGGATCTTAGGAAATTCAGGTTGGAAGGGACCTCAGGAGCATACAACTGTCTGCTCAAAGCAGGTACAGCAGTGAGATCAGATTTTATCAGGCCTTTGCCCACCTGGAACGTGAACCCACCCCTAGGCTGGAGACAGACCAGCTTCCCTCTTGCTGCCCTTGAAATTCCTTGCAAATCTCAGCTTCAGCTGAACTTGGCTTCCCTGACACTGCCCCCACACGCCCAGGCAGTGTTTGTTGATTCCTCCATTGTATCCTGTCCTTGTCTCCCCACGTGTACTCTTCCTTTTCATGTTGGAGCTATGCCATGACTTACTTTCTTTATCAAGCTGGCCTTCTGATATGTCTCCTTGTTTTCCTGGTGATGGATCTTTTTTGCACTTGGAGAATGCTGTCCTTAAAGGCCAACCAGCTTTGCTGGGATGCTTTGCCCTTCAGAGCTGCCTCCTCTGGGATCCCACTTACAAGTCCTCTGAATAAGGCAAAGTTTTTGTCCTTGAAATGGGCTGATGTTCACCTTCTTATACATGCAAAAAATGTTCTCTTTGTGCTAGACACATCTAAGCCCTTCTTAAAGGCTGGACTAGCAACTGTAACTCCAAAAGAATTCCATCTTCAGAACAGTTAGCTGTGAAGTTTTCTGTTCCTGGAAGGAGAGAACATACTTTGTTTTGAGAGAATTATTTTTTGTTTGTTCATTTTTCCTATAAAATCACTCAAATTTTCAATGACAAGCATGAGAAAGAGGAACAGCTATGCCAAACGTAAAGCATATTCACTTCATAAACTCAAACTGGAAAATATAAATGCAAGCACTTGTCCTCCACCAAGAACTTTCTGAGAAACAACCAACCAACCAACCCACTTTCTATTATTATCTTGGCTAAGTTTGCCTAGCAAATAAATCTGTGCTTCACACTTTCTGCAGGGTTGAAGTGATACAGCAGTTGCTTAGATAATACTAATTTCCCAGAACTGAATAGGACACATTGTCCTCACAATCTGTGAGCTTGACACTTCTGACATTATTCTCCTTCATTTTCTTTTAACACAAAAGAGTGTTGCATTTTCTACTGCTGAACAGACAAACATAAAACATAATCATTGAGCCACTTGGTGTTTTTATTTCTTCATTTATACGTACACGATAGAAGTTGCCCATCACATGGAGTTCACTAGACATATAGTAGTTGGAAAAAACCAATCATCTGAAAAGGTGTATTTTCCTAGAATATTTCTTTATTGACCATGACTTAAGACAAAATATGAGCTTTATATAAACTTAATTTGGAATCACACTGAAAATTTTGCACAGGGCAAAGCTAAGAATTCAAACAATATACATTTTGGATTTTGGTTTTTGGTTTTGTTTGTGTTCTTTTCAAAGGGACAGTGCTGTACAGCCATTCACAATTAGTGCTTTATACTTGTGAAGCCATACATGCAAAACATTGATCCATCCATCCATCCATCCATCCATCCATCCATTCATCCCATCATCTCAGATTCTGTTTCTCTTCCTTGATTCAGACCTGGCACGTCCAAATAGCCATATATTATTCCTCCTTCTTGAAGACCAAGCAAAAGATAATTTTTTTCCCAATTCTTCAGTTCTAAGAATGAGAATACTCCCAGGACAATTGGCATTTGGCTTGTTTAGGGTAGAGATGGCAGAAATGGGGTCTTTCTGCAGTGACTCACAGCAGCTAACAGAGCTACAGAGCTGTCACATGATGTAGCCCTGCAACACAGTACTGCCAGTGCTGGTTACGGGGCTTATGATTGTACTGAACTTGCAAGGCCTCGGGGCTGAGGCTTGTCAGACTTGTGCGGTCTGAACTTTTTTGACCGGCCCCTTTGTTTTATTTGGCTTAGCTGTGAAAGCAATTTTTCCAGCTGATTGGGAGCTGATGATCAATCTGTTTTACTTGTGTGTAATACAACCATATTTTTATACCGATAGCAGTAACGGGCAGCTTTTCTTTGCGGAACGGGATATTTACACCCCTGGCACAGGGATACAGTGCAGAGAAGCCCAATTCTAGTGCAATAGCAGAGGTCTCAAGAAGCAGAGACACGCAACGTGGTGCAGAGGAGTACAGGCATGGGGTGGTAAGAGATGGATCACAGGCTTGCTGCTGGAGAGAGACCCCGCAACTACAAACAACACTACTGTGATCAGTTAAAGTAATGCAGACCCACAGCTGGCCAGAACTGATTTTAGAGATAACAAAGAGAATAAATAACATATGTAGAGGGCACCAAATACAGTAAATTTGGGTATATCATGGCACCATAGACCACTGAAGAAAGAGGAAGGTGTGAAAAAAAGCATGTTAGAAAATGTATACAGGCGACTTGAAGTGGATTCTGGGGAGAGAAAGAAGAAACTAGGAAAAACAACATCACTTTCCTACCAAAGGACTCAGGGGCTGATAGCTTCTGGTATTGTCCTAGATGAGAAATATTAGTTGTTTAACACAGATAAGTAGGTTTTAATTAGAATAAATTACTTGGGATTATAACAGGGTGTGATTTGTGCTGCTTGCTTAGCTTTTTACTTAGCATGAGTAGCTAGATCTGCTGAAGCCTTCAGGCTGCAATAGGGGTATTTTTCTCAGCAATTTTCCTAGCTGTTTTCCTAACTGCTAGTACAGTGTGGTGTTTAGTCTTTTAGTATGGGAAAGTGTTTTGGTATCACACTAACGTCTCGGTAGTGTCTTTCCCAAGTCTGGGAGTCCAGTTCTCCATGTTCCGCCAGCAAGGGCAGATGCACAAGGAGCATAAACCAGAAGATAGGGAGGCTCCAACCTTCAGCAGAAGCTGCAGAAACTGCAAATCAAGAAGATAAGAGCCTGCCTGCCTGGTCGCAGAAAAAGAATCCAATTGGATGTCAGAAGACCCCAGACCAAAAATCACCATTGGACGAAAGAGCGCGTGGACAGCGTGTGAAGGGTGCGTGAGGGGCAGCTGTGGGGATCCCAAGGATATAATTGCCCTGGAATTTCTTTGTTCTGGGTCCCTCTCTTTGGAGGCACCCAGCCTGGGCTGATCCTGCTGCTGCAGCTTTCAGTTAAATTATTTTATGAAATCAACGCTTGAGACTCTGCTGCAGGAAACCTAGGGTCAAGCCTGAAGAAGGAGAAACCATGCCCAAGAATAACACCATGAATGGTGTGTGAATGCCTGGGCAGCAGTTACTCCTTTAACAGTTTGGCAGCCCAGCTGAGAGCCTAGGCCACCACCTTCGGATCCTCTCGGCTCCAAACTTCCAACTGCCAGCAGTGGCTGAGTTCACCTGGGACCTTTGGAGCAGGAGGCACCGAAGGGTGAGTGTTAAAATTCCTGGAGCAGGCTTTGGGAGGGAGGGAGAGAGGGAGAAGAGGTTTATTTTTTGCTGCACCTGTTGAGAGTGTGTGGCCTGATCAGTGTAAATCACACAGAAAGAAAGAGGGGAGCTCTGTGACCTGATCAGTGTAAAGCGCACAGAGGCACAGAGATCGAGAAAGTGATGGAAAATTCACCCGGCTCAGAGAAGGGGACGCCCTTGGCCGAGGTCATGCAAAATTGGAGTAGGATTTTTGGTACAGCAACTCTATTAAAAAAGCGTGCTGATGTTTTATGTCAAGAAGACTGCCCAGCTATAACTAGAGATAGAAACCTGGCGGAACGGTGGCCACCACAAGGGACCTTTGACCAGCAAAAACTTACCTTTCTACAGCACCGCCTCGAGGATAGGTTCCCGGGACAAATGGATTACTGGTATGTTTGGGATGATTGAGCACAGGAGATGGAGCAGGATGCAAAAGGTGTCACCAAAGGTAATGTTTACAGTGGTGAATGCTACTGCCCTGAACAAAGCCTCAGATAATGCTCCAGTTGCGTCCGCTCCGCTTCGTGAGGCTAATGCTCCTTCTCTGTTTCCTGATTCTGCTCTGCCAGCCGATGGACTCTATGCTATTTCTAACGTTTTACCTAATGCTGCTGCTATGCAACTGGGAGGTGGAGAGGCTCCCTGTGTGCTGCACATATTTACTAATCGACCTTGGAATTCTGGTGATTTAGCTACACGGGGAAGTAAAATGCTGACACTGAGAGAGGTTGCTGAAATGTGTTCTCAGTTTTATTCTAATATGTGCGCCACGTATAACCTAAATTGGGAAGACATTCAAATATTTTTTAGGGAGTTGTTTCAGCCAGATGAACTTGAAAAGATAATTAATAAAGATGCGGAATTAGCACAACAGGCTGGAGGAGGTAGAAACCCCTGGCTGGCAAATAATCCAAATTGGGATTATAATAATGCAGGGAATACAACCATCTGCCAAACTCAACTCCAAAATTTAGTAGAAGCAAACAGGGCATGCAAGAAAATGAGGGTAAATTGGGCTAATGTACAACCTAGGGATTTTTGGATGCAACTCCAACAAGCCTTGTTGAAATATGGGAAAGTGATGCAAAATTGTAATGAAAAGCTCGCAATTAGCATCTTTGTAGATCAGGCAGCCCCTAACACATGGAAATGCTTTAAAGAACATATGCCTGGGTGGCAGGAAGAAAATTTGCAAAAGATTTTGAATGTTGTTGTGTTAGTACCTGATGGAGTCAAGGAAAGGCAAAAAATTGAGCAGGTTACAGAGAGGAAAAAACCAAAAGAACTGGAGACAAATTTACTGGCTGCAGCTTCAGCAAGGAATTTGAAAATGAAAGATAGGGGCCAGAGGGGGCAAAATTTGTTTTGTGCCCTGAGTTAAGACTAGGAAGAAAGGAAAAAGAACAGGGGAGTAATGCCGGAAGGGAATGCTCCAATTGTGGGGGTTTAGGATATTTACAGTTGGAATGCCCATACTGGCCACGGAACAGGACATCACGAAAATATTGTTGCTGGAGGAACTGCCCTGGGAAATCTCACAACAGCAGTGACNAAGTTAGAAATTTTCCATATGTTGGTAATCTAATTGGACCAGCAGGGACATATTATAGGTAAAATTGTAGGTTGTGAAGTTGAATTCTTGGTAAACACAGGAGTCACATCATCTCTTTTGAATTTTTCCCCAGGAGGATCTAGGACCACAGATAGAATTTTAATACGTGAAGGCACAAGACAGAAAGAGCAAAATTTAAGTAAAACCTTATTAGTAACTATAGGTAACAAGAGTATATGGGGACAATTTGTATTAGCAAAGGACTCCTCAGCATGCCTGTTAGCGAGAGATCTTTTCCAGGCTCTGGATGTAGAATTACACCTGTCACCCAAAGGAATGGATTTAATAATCATGGGATTGTCAGTGGTCACTGAGAGTCAAAATCATTAGTTAAAACCACCAGAAATATTAAAATCTCTACCGACAAAGCTGTGGAGTAAAACTAGCATGGATGTAGGATTGCTACTTTCAGCTCAACCTGTAAACATAAGAACAAAGGGAGGAAGTCCTCCTCCAGCCGTGAAAGAGTATCCTATTCCCCAAGAGACTGAAAAAATAGACACGTATTTAGCTCAAGGAATTTTAAAAGTACTTATGTCACCATATAATACTCCTATACTCCTTGTAAAAAAGTATCAACTGGATGAGGATGGGGACCCAGAATACAGTTTTGTAGAAGATCTGCAATTAATTAATGAGCATGTAGTGGCTCCTCCTCCGGTAGTGCCCAATCCCTCTACTATACTTTTGCAAATACCACACTGGACAAAATATTTTATTGTGATTGTTTTAACCACCGCTTTCCTTAGTAACCCTTTAGATGAAGACATCCAGCTTTTATTTGCCTTCATGTGGAAAGGAAAGCAACTAACCTGGGCGCGTCTCCCACAAGGGTTTCAGGACCTCCTACGTTTTTTTTCTGAAATACTGAGAAATTATTTGAAAAATGTAGAACTGCTGGGTCAATCAACTCTTGTACAATAAGCAGATGATTTGCTAATAAGAAGTAAAGACAAAGGCACTTGTATAAAAGATACTGTACATCTATGAGAAAGGGCATCGTACATCTCCATCCAAATTTCAGCTGTGTCAGAAAGAGGTCAAATAGCTAGGTTTCGTCATAAGGGAAGGGCAGCAAGTAATAGATCCAGAAAGAGCAGAGGCAATAGTAAAACTTTGATGTCATGAAGAAACAGTTGCGAGGATTTCTTGGGGCTGTGGGATTTTGTCGGCTGTGGATTCCTGGATGAGGAGAATTAACAAAACCTCTGACCGAAGCAACAAGAAGTGAGGAGAGATAGAACCTATTGTGCGTGGTTCAGAAAGAGAGCAAGCTTTTAAAGCAATAAAAGGACCCTTGGCATCAGCTCCTACTCTTGGGCTCCCAGACTGTGCAAAGCCCTTCAATTTATATGTGCATGAACGAAAATGAGTAGCCGGTGGAGTGATAACAGAGAAATTAGGACCCCACCAGAGACTGATTGCATATTGCTCTGTGCAACTAGATCCAGTTGCAGCAGGAGCACCATCCTGCATTAAATCAGTGGCAGCAGCAGATGCAATATTAGAAATAAGTGACCCACTCATACTGGGACACCCTGTAACAGTGCACATCCCACGCAAAGTGGAAATACTGTTGAAAGAGTATGCAACCCAAGCCCTACCGCTCCAACGGGTACACAGATACAAATCGATCCTTCTAATGGCAGATAATGTAATTCTGAAAAGATGTAATGCTTTGAATCCAGCAACCCTAATACCTGTTCCTGATGATAACAGAAACCGTCACCAGTGTGAGCCTGTGATGAATGTTTCAAGCACACCACAAGCAGATTTAACAGATGTTCCTTCGCAGAATCCAGACGTAACTCTGCTTGTAGATGGCTCATCTTACTACCTGCATGGACAACGCCGGACTGGATATGCTGTAGTCAGCCAAGGGCAGGTAGTAGAAGCTGAACACCTCCTAGCAACGAGTGCACAAGGAGCAGAGCTGGTAGATTTAATGCATGCAGCACATCTGGGAAAAGGTAAACGGATTAATATTTATACAGATTCTCGCTATCCCTTCGGGATATGCAACTAAAATGTTATGGAAAGAATGAAGATTTATCACATAATCAGGAAAAAAGGTATCTAATGGAAAAGAAGTATATGACTTGCTGAAATCAATCCAGCCACCTACAGAAATTGCTATCATGCACTTCCCAGCCCGTACCAAGAGCACCACAGAAATTGGTAAGCGGAATGACTTAGCTGGTGCAGCTGTGAAGGCTGCAGCCCTACAGCCTCTGAGAGAATGCCTGGTTGTAATCCAGCAACAGGCCAAAGCAAATGGCCTAATTTAACAGCCCCCAAACCATGCATGAAAAAGGCTCTTCAGTAGAAGAAAAGCAACAATGGAAAAAATGGGAAGCAAGCCAAGATGACAACAAAATATGGACAATTAGAGGAAAATCAATAGTACCAAAGAAATACGTAATGACTGTGGCTAGGTGGTGTCATGATAAAACCCATGGGGGGGCAGAGGTGATAATTAATCAAGCATAGAAAGTATGGACAGCACCAGGAATTTTTGCGGCTGTGATAAGTTATGACCAGTAGCTGCCTAACTTGTCAAAAGTTCTCAAGTACCAGATCAAGCTCAGAGCTGGGAGAGGGGGAGAGGCAACCTTGGGCCTATATATGTCCCTGCAATCTTCAGAACAAGTAGAAAGGATGAATAGAACACTAAAGAAAGAATAGCAAAAGTATGTGCACACACTGGTTTAAATTGGCCAGAAGCATTAAACTCAGTCCTATGGGATGTTTGAAACAGTCCACGACAACCCATAGGACTAACAACAGCAGAGATTCTTTTTGGGAGTCATTCAGCTATACCAGGAACTTACATTCCAGCTAAGACCAGCCTATTGGACAGAGATGAACGGCTGACCCAGTACATTTTATATATGCAAAAGGTATTTGAAGACAGTGTGCTCAATGGTACCAGCCTACACCACCTGAAATACAGGTACATGATATACAGCCAAGAAATGAGATCTTAATTAAAGTGTTTTCCTGAAAATCAAAATGGGAAGGACATATAGGGTGAAACTGAAAGGATTCATGAACTTTGTTTAGCATGTTAGCAGGGATGCGTAATAAAAACAAAGGGAGGAGTTGTTAAGGGATATTAGTTGTTTAACATAGATAAGTAAATTGTAATTAGAATAAATTACTTGGGATTATAACAGGGTGTGATTTGTGCTGCTTGCTTAGCTTTACTTAGCATGAGTAGCTAGATCTGCTGAAGCCTTTAGCCTGCAATAGGGGTATTTTTCTCAGCAATTTTCCTAGCTGTTTTCCTAACAGCTAGTTCAGTGTGGTGTTTAGTCTTTTAGTATGGGAAAGTGTTTTGGTATCACACTAATGTCTCAGTGGTGTCTTTCCCAAGTCTGGGACTCCAGTTCTCCATGTTCCGCCAGCAAGGGCAGATGCACAAGGCGCGTAAACCAGAAGACCTCCAGTGGAAACTGCGGAAATTGCCGATGAAGAAAAGAAGAGCCTGTCTGCCTGGATGCAGAAGAGGAATCCAACTAGGAGTTAGAAGATCCCAGACCAAAAATCACCATTGGACTAAGGGCATGTGGGGGAATGGGTATGTGGATCCCAAAGGTATAACTGCCCCAGGATTTCTTTGTTTTGGGTCCCTGTCATTGCAGGCACCCAGCTCGGGTTGATCCTGCTGCTGCACCCTTCAATTAAATTAGCTATTCTATAAAATCTGACTCCTGAGACTCTGCTGCAGGAAACCTAGGGTCGAGCCTGAAAAAAGAGGAAGCGCGCGCAAGAATCAGTGTGTATGTGTGTATGTGTGTGCGGGTGTGTGCACGTGTGTGTGCGCGCACACCACTATGAATGGTGTGTGAATACCCAGGTGGCAGCTACTCCTTTAACAGTCCAAACCTATTGACTTAAGTATAACACCAGGAAAAAGCAGAGAGAAATTACAGAATGTGTGTTTTTCACTTTTAATTTTATTATTACTGAGACTTTTTCATAGAGAAGTAATTCAGCTTCAATATTACTCTTTCTTCAATAATTAGATCTAGAGGAGTAAAGATTCTTGAATTAGACTTTTAACATTTCCATCGTCCTAACAAAACATTTCTGGCTTTACTTGCATATAAGATATGATTCCGCTTTCCCATAAACAAGATTTAGAGCAGAATTCTGCACCAGACCCCCAGGGCGCAGAGAATGAAGACATCCCAGATCGTCGTGGTGCTGGTTGCAGCAGGGGTACAGCAAGGTCTGGGGTCTTTGCTGAAGGCTGCACTGTGATGGTGGTGACGGATGTCCATGGTGAAGTGTCCAACAGGGGCCAGGCTGATAAGCCACCACACATCAGCAGCCTCCAGCCAGTCATAAGGTAACTTTTAACCGTTCTTAGGTTTTGGAAGGACAGTCAAAGAAAGATAGTCCTACTAAATCAGAAGGTTTGCTGTACAAAGCTGAGTTATAGGTGTAGTCTTATTATTCAGAAAAAGCAACAGTTAGACCGATTGGACTGATTAGGAGGACTCCTGATACTAGGATTTTTAAAGGCCATCTGCAAGGTTACAATGTGATAACCATGCAGCCATAGTGTTTCAGGTTTGCATGGCAAGGTTTCAGTAGTGGGGGGTGAGGTGGGAGGGGGGTTT
>VWZZ01003701.1:85331-103124 GCA_013399095.1 Psophia crepitans | reverse complement strand
ATGCAAACAAACAAAAACAAAAAACCCACCCACAAACTAGGGGCAGTTTTTGCAGCCAGAGAGAGGAGTGACAATATGACAGAGAATCAGCCCTGCAGGCACCACAGTCAGTGAAGAAGGAGAGGAGGAGATGCTCCAGGCACCAAAGCAGAGATTCCCCTGCAGCCTGTGGAGAAGACCATGGTGAGGCAGGCTGTCCCCCTGCAGCCCATGGAGAGTGATGGTGGTGCAGAGATTACACCTGCAGCCTGTGGAGGATCCCAGATCGGAGCAGATGGCTGCACCCATGGGCTGCTGTGACCCCAGGGGAAGCCCACCATGGAGCAAGCTCCTGGCAGGACCTGTGGCCCCGTGGAGAGAGCAGCCCACGCCAGAGCAGGTTTGCTGGCAGGACTTGTAACCCCATGGGGGACCCACGCTGCAGCAGACTGCACCCTGTGGAAGGGACCAAGGTTGGAGAAGGAGCAGAGTGTGAGGAGTCCTCCCCCTCAGGAGGAAGGAGCAGCAGAGACAAGGTGTGATGAAATGACCACAATCCCCTTTCCCCATCCCCCTGTGCCGCTGCAGGGAAGGAGATAGAGAAATTGAGAGTGAAGTTGAGCCTGGGAAGAAGGGAGGGGTGGAGGGAGATGTTTTAAGATTTGGTTTTATTTCTCATTACTCTGCTCTGTTTTGCATGGTAATAAATTTTATTTTTTTAAAGTTGAGTCTGGTTTCCCCGTGACAGTAACAGGTGAGTGATCTCTCCCTGTTCTTATCTCTACCCATGAGCTGCTTCTTATATTTTATTCCCCCTGCCCAGCTGAGGGGAGCAGTGACAGAGCGACTTTGGTGGGCAACTGGCCTCCAGCCAGGGTCAATCCACTACACATAGTAATCATGATAATATCTATATTGTGTTAGTTCTGTGAAGGATTTGAAAATTAATGTGCATAACACTGGAAAAGAAATATGTAAGGGTAACTAAAACATGCTGTAAAAGACATCATTCGTGGCAGGAAGGTTTGTTCCTCGGATGTTCCCTGTTGTAATGTTTATTCTGAGTCCCTGGTGTATTAAAGCATAGAGAATGTTGTGAGGACAAAAACAACGGCTGATACAGTGGTTAACCACCTGTTGTGTAATTTGTATTTTGGTGGTGTTGCAACTGTGATTATCGGGTGTCTGTAGATTGCAGTGATGGGAGCAGGCAAACCTCGAAACTTCCAGCATGCTTTCTTTTATGTTCAATGACTAGGCAATCTGTTAGCAGCTAAAAATCAATCATTAAGCAAATATATTAGTCAGGCCTTACATTTACTGTAACCTCACGTCTGATGCTCCTTTCCTGGCTCTGATTTTCGCAGTCTTGGCTGGCCAGTGAAGGTGGCTCACCTGATTCTTTCTAATAGTTATATACTGGATGTCATTGCCTTAGTGTTACTGTTTTTACGCAACTATAACAAACAAACCAACCAACCTTACAAAACCTATAACTTCTTGCCCTGCATCATTCAGTCTTTTGACATAGGTGGCTGCAAGGCAAACAGAATAAACTCACTAACAGGTCCTGATGCTATGAGAGAGGGTAGCATTTTCATTTTATTTCATAAAGCACGTTAAGCCATGCATAGGTTTTGGCTGCAGTAAAGCTGTGACTTCAAAGAATTTCAGACAAGAGAACCAGCTCCAACCTCAGAAAGAATACAGCTCTGTCGAATTTGGAGTTTATTTGACGGTCAAGAGATTCCACAGAAGGAAAGAATACAAGCCCTCCCTCCCACCAAACACCTCCCCCTGAAATCACACACACCCTAAATTCAGAAAAGTATGATGAAGCATTAGGTAGAACAGAAACACAAAGAGTGTGCTCAGAATCTAGCACACGTTTTCTGTGTTCACGCATCTTTTTTTCTCTGACTCATCCCTTTAAGTCTCTTTTCATTAACCAGTCATGCATGTTTAGTAGAGAAAAAAAATCTTAATTAATTCAAAGACTGGTGTAATTTAAAACAAAAAACTAAAACAAAAAATAATTTTTAATACCAATTTTCTTCTTTGTAGCTCATGTAGTGTGGCAAAAAATAAAGTTTCCACTTAGAAAAAGGTACTATTATGCTTCTCAAAATCTACTTCAGCTTTGTTCAAATGGAACAGGAAGACTTCAGCCAAACACATATTTGTTTTGCTCACAAAAGGACTGAAACACCTACAGGCTAGGGTATTTAAAATGTTAAACATTTCAGCATTATTTTTTTTAATTGCAGGAATTAGTTTAGATGTTTTCTTGACAGGTAGCATAAAACAGAAACACAAAATGTCATTTATTGTACGTCATCTATTACATTGCATTTGTGAATTTCAAGGAATAAAACAATACCATCATCTCTAAAGCAGCTTGCTTTATAAACCAAAACAAAGAACTGGCTTTTCAAAGAAATGGCCTCTCTCACCTGGTAGCTTAAATTCTGTTAAAGCTCCATGGCGGGTGCTTCAGAGGAAGGCTGAATTCAAGAAATGAACCTCCGCCAGGCAGCAGCAAGGATTTGGAGAGATTATCCTCAGCTTGGGACTGGTAGGGTTTGATGTACTCCCAAAAGAATGAGAGCTCAGTTTATATGCTTTACTCCAGCTCAGCCATTTCCAGTTTTACTCCACATCAGTTTCGGGCATAGGCAAGGGGAGGTGGTCTAGCCTGACCCATTTCTGCTGCCTGCCTACCAGCCTACCCCCCAAAACCAGCACTGAGTTCACAGCCTACATGAGGAAACGAGAAGGCGTCATCTTCTTTATCCTGACTGGACCCCAAAAGCCTCCTTGGGCCTCTGAAACCACACTGACCTCCCCACTATCCTTTCTTACACTGCTACAAAATTCAATTTACACTGGCCAACAATGAAGGAAGGATAGTTTATTGTATTCCCGTTAATTAGAGAAACAAAATACAATTTTTATCAACGATCCATATAACCCCCTGTAATTCTGCAAGCATTGTGTGGGGTTTAATACTGTTTCAGGAAAAGATTTCACAGCAACAGCACCCTTCTTCTGTTTCTCGTCCTCCACCAAGATTCAGTAATATGGCACTCTGTCCGCCTCTGGTGTCAATCCAGTCACAGCCCTACAGAGATGAACTGTTTCAGTTTTAAAATCAAATTTGTATTGCAGCAACAGGCAGCCTCCATTTCCATTTTGCAGTCACAGTCCAGCAGATATCTAAAATACAAGCTTCCTTCGTGGCTGAGATTTTGTTCAATAAAGTACAATTAAGAGAAAATTTGTCCTTTTTAAAAAAGGCTGTAGTGAAACTGCTTGAAAAAAATGTTTGGTATAGATATAAAACAAAATCGCTATGGAAGATCTGTTCTAACCTCATTCTCAAGGTTTGTTCCTTGCCTTTCAGAATAATTGCATAAGAAAGGCTGTTAAAGACCTGAAGGCTTTTTTTCAGAATGGTTATGGAAAGTGGTGTCATGGCCATCTTGATAATTCAGTGTCTTCTTTTTGACAAGCCTTTTTAAGATAAGAGAGATTTTCAGATTAGCCAGTTGCAACTGAGAAAATAAGAGTATGTTTGGTGTTGACAATAAAAGCAATTTTATGCAAAAGTCCTTTTTTACACTACCAAGAGGTACAGCATTCGTAAAAGCAAGAAATAAAAAGGGAGATACTTTCCCATCAGCTGACCTCAGCCACCAGAATGATCCCAGTCCAGCGAACCAGGTAAAAACAGTTGCTGCTCCAATTTCATCAAACATCCACATGAAGAGATATATCTGAGTGCACTTCCAGTAAACAGAGCACGTCACTAGCAGAGGTCCCTTTATTGTAAGGACTGTTTACGGACATATGTACTAAAGGTAATAAAGGTCATCCATAGCTGAGATGTCCCCGTGTCCTGGGTTCAGCTGGTACAGTGCTGTGTTTTGGATTTGGTATGAGATTAATGTTGATAACACACTGATGTTCTTAGCTGTTGCTAGGTAATTGTTGTATCTACACCAAGTCAAGGACTTTTCAGGTTCCCACGCCCTGTCAAGTGCACCAGAAGCTGGGAGAGGACGGCCAGGACAGCTGGCCCAGACTGGCCAAAGGGACATTCCCTACCACACAACATCATGCGCCATGTATAACTGGGGGTCACTAGCCAGGAGGCAGCTTCACTGCTTGGAAACAGACTGGTCATCAGGTTTTGTTTGTTTTGCATGTGATGAGCAATTGTATTTGTGAATCACTTGTATTATTCTTATTATTAGTGTTTTTGTTATTACTATGATTATTATTCTCTTGTTACCCTATTAAATTGTCTTTATCTCACCCCACAAAGGGGTTTTCCATCCTCCTCTCCATCCCCTTGGGTGAAGAGCAAGTAGCCACACGGTGCTTGGCTGCCAGCTGGGACTAAATCACAAAGTCCTTTATGAGCCATGCCATGTAACACCTTACTTGCTATATACACTGGTTATCGGTGTTTATGTGTGGTTTGTCACCTCTGGGTGTTGGTTTAAGGTTATCACTCTGTTCTTTGGTGTACTACTGGCTTATGGCACGACAAAATCATTGATTGTCAGACCAGTTTTGTATTTGTATTCAGCAGCAGTTGAATCTGTACTCATCAGTGGCAGAGCAACAGTGGAAGTTGCTCCGCACTTCAGGAGCCATCTGTCAGAAGCTATTAATAATTATACTTTTTACTTTTTCTCCTCAGAAAGTCAGTATGTGGGGGACACACCTTCCTTCACTTTCCCCTCTTCTCCCAGCTTCGGGAATGTTGAATATCCTTGGGATGTTCAGACCAACATGTTCCTTTTACTGTCTCACGAATGTGGTTCAGGTCTTGTTTAGAGTTAAACAACTATTTAGGAATACCATCCGGAGGTCAACCCCCCTGACAAGCTCTGCAGTTACTCAAATCCCTGCAACAGGCACTGTGACTACTTAAACACCAGTGACAAGCACTGCAGCTGAAACAGAGAACCAACCCCTACAGGGATCAGTTGCCTCTATATAAAAGAAGAAATGGATGCAAAAGTCAACTCATTCACTAAAGGATGACAAAATAGGGCCACCACAGGAATAAGAGGAAGAGAGAAAGTTAACTACCTGGTCCCTATCCCTGAGCGAGCTGCGAGATATGTGAAAATATTTCAGCCATGGATTAGGCCAGCAACTTTTCAGCTGGCCGCTCTAGTGCTGGGACAACGGGGCCAGCAGCCTGGAATTAGAGGGTAGCAGCTGGGATCCCTGTCCAGGGAAGAAGTCATTGACAAGGTGATTGGAAAAGGAACACAAGACCTCAGCCTCTGGAGGTGACCCTTGTCAGGCATGAGGGAAAGATATTCCTTCAAAGATGTTATATGTCACACAGACAACTGGGCCACCTTGGATAGAGGTATCCAGTATCCGACAGAATTAGCCATGTGGGAGATGGTTTCTTATGACCAATTACCCACAGATCCAGATGAAGTCCAAGGTACCCAACCCATGTGGTGAAGTACTGGTCTGTAAAGACAAAGTGGATGAAGTGGCTGGCCAGCTCCGGCATTATGAAGAAAATCTTTCTTCCTCACTCCAGGACTGCGTCTCAGCTACAGAATGATTATCCCAGCAATCTGAACACCTGTTTGAGAAATTGTCCCAGCAGGTCCAGCAGCTCAGAGAGGGTATGTCCAGTTCTCCAGTATGGGCCACTATCTCAGCCATTAGAAGCAGATGTTCCTCTGCTCAAGAGAGAGGTTGTAGAGGGTATACATCATAAAGCATCCTACATTTTTTCCTGTGTGACCATGAAGAGGACATGAGAAAGAGGGATGGAAAATCTACCTGACTCTAGAGGCACAGATACATAAATTGCAGGGAAAAAACTATCTCCAATGGGGATTCTTCCAGGAAAATTGCTGCTCCAGCCTCCAGTGGGCAGTTCCCCAGACAGAATAGGAGGGCTGATCTTACTTTTGATCTTACGGCAGAAGCTTCTGATTCATATTTACAAGAAGTGAGTAATAAGGATAGGATTGGAACCCACATGCACCACATGAATCCATTTGTCAGTAATGAATCCTATGATCAGGGCTAGAGGGCCCCTGCCTCTAGACAGGTGAAGGAAAGGGACAACTAGGTCCATTGGACTGCATGGGTCCGATGGCCTGGCACATCAGACCCCCAGGAGTACAAGGCTCAAGTGGACACCGGTGCACAGTGTCATCAAGCCATGAAGGGGAAAAACCCATCTGTATTTGTGGAGTGACAGGGGGACCCCAACAGCTGATGGTACTGGAAGCTGAAGTAAGTCTAACTGGAAATGACTGGGAAAAGCATCCCTTTGTGACTAGCTCAGAGGCTCCATGCATCCTTGACAAAGGCTACCTCTGGAGAGGATATTTCAAGGACCCCAAAGGGTACCAGTGGACTTTTGGTACAGCTGCCTTGGAAACGGAAAAAATTAAACAGCTGTCTACCTTGCCCAGTCTCGCAAAGGACCCATCTGTTCTGGGGTTGGTCAGGATCGAAGAACAGGTGCCAATTGCCACCACAACAGTGCATCGATGGCAGTATCAGACCAACCAAGACTCCCTGATTCCCCCCCATAAGCAGATTCATCAACTGGAGAGTTAAGAGATTGACCAGCAGAACCCATTCACCCTTTAACAGTCCCATATGACCAGTTCAGAAGCCTAATGGAGAGCAGAGACTAACAGTAGACTATCGTGGCCTGAATGAAGTCATGTGGCTGATGAGTGCTGATGTGCCAGCCATGCTAGGACTTGAATATGAACTGGAGTCAAAGGCAGCCAAGTGGTATGCTACAACAGACATCACTAATGTTTTTTTCTCAATCTCTTTGGCAACAGAGTGCAGTCCACAGTTTGCTTTCACTTGGAGGGTTGTCCAGTACACCTGGAACCAACTGCCCTGTGGTGGAAACACAGCCCCACCATTTGCCATGGCCTGATCCAGACTGCACTGGAAAAGGGTGAGAATCATAGAATCATAAAATCATAGAATGGTTTGGGTTGGAAGGAACCTTGAAGATCATCTGGTTCCAACTCCACTGCCATGGGCAGGGATGCCACCCACTAGATCAGGTTGGCCAGCGCCCCATCCAACCTGGCCTTGAACACTTCCAGGGATGGGGTCTCCACAGCTTCTCTGGGCAACATGTTCCAGTGCCTCACCACCCTTACAGTGAAGGATTTTCTCCTAATGTCTAAGCTAAATTTGTCCTCTTTTAGTTTAAAACCATTGCCCCTTGTCCTATCATTCTCTACACAAGTAGATTCCCTCTCCATCTTTTTTATAAGACTCCTTTAAGTGTTGAAAGGCTGCAATTAGGTCCTCCTGGAGCCTTCTCTTCTCCAGGCTGAACATTCCCATCTCTCTTAGCCTTTCTTCATAGGAGAGGTGCTCCAGCCCTCAGATCATCTTCATAGATTTGTCTGCAGATCCGTATTATAGTCTTCCTCTGGACTCACTCTAACAGGTCCACAGGCTCCAGAACACCTGCAATACATTGATGACACCATCATATGAGGAAACACAGCAGAAGTTGTTTCTGAGAAAATAGTCCAAATTCTTCAGAAAGCTGGTTTTGCCTTTGCTGCCCTATTAAACTGTCTCAAACTGTCTTTATCTCAAGCCACCAGTTTTTTCCCATTCTTCTTCCCAACCCTTTGTGGGGGACAGGGGTGAGTGAGTGACTGCGTGGTGCTTAGTTACCAGCTGAGGGTAAACCACAACACCCACTTGTCTCATCCCACTTGGTTGGTGGCAAGGGAGGTGAATCTTTTCATCTCCCCATGACATAAGTTCCTGTCAGCGCAACCACAAATTGAATAAGCCATGATAATTACTCAAGGGAACAATGTGATAAAGTTTTATTAACAATCTAAGAGTTGGGTGTCAATAACTGGCAACTGTGTGGATAACAGATAAAACACTGGCCACAAACCACAACTGGTGCAACAAACTCAAAAGCAACAACCGATTTTCATAACATGATTAGAGGAAAGGAAGAGAAGAAGGATAGGAAGAAAGGAAGAGAAAGAGAGGACGGGATAGGTATGAAAGGAGAGGTCAAGTATCACCACCCTTTTGGATCCCATGGTGTCATAACAGGACTGGAGTCTTGGTCCACAGGCCTTGGTCTGCAGGTCCTGGTCTGTAGACGGTGGATCCCAGTCTGCAGGCGGTGGGTCCTGGTCCACAGGTCTTGGTCTTGGTCCATGGGTGGTGAATCACCTGGTCTGCAGGTCTTGGTCTTGGTCCACAGGTGGTAGATCGCTTGCAGTGTGGCATGCATGCCTGCCTTTTATATTGTTTTGACTCTCCGGGACCACTTTGTGCAGTTTGATGTTCCAGAGAGTTTGGGAGTTGGGGGGCATGGGGTGTCTTCTGGTGGTCCAAGGTGTCCGGCACATGCTCAAACCAGCTGCTGGAAAGTTACCAGAGCTGGGGCAGGGGGGAGCGCACAACCCATCTCCCTGCTTCCACGGTGCTTGTGCCGTCTCTCACCTCCCCTGTGCAGCAACTGAGTTGTTTACTGCCCCGCTTCCACAGTGTTTGTGCTGCCTTTCACCTTCCCAGTGAGGCAGCTCCCAATCCTGAGTTGTTAAAGACAAAGGAGGACACTTGAAATTTCATAGCAGTCTCTGACACGGCTCTTCATACTTTTCTACTGAGGTAAAAGATGTGGAGAGCAGTCCATGATCTTTCGCAGAGAGAACATGCACAGTCCACATTGACTTACATACTGCAAACATCAGAAGTACAGAAAAACAAATTTTGGGGGATTAATTGTCAGTATTAGGCATGATTCCTCACTGAAAGAAAATGCAGTATGCATCTCCAAATGAAGCGAGCTGGTGCTCCTTGCTGGGGAGAGGCTGCTGAGGGTGGTTGGTGGGGGTGGTGGCATTATGGCTCAAGCGGGCTGGGGGATGAGGGGCACTTTCTGCTGCCCCTCGGGTCAAGTACAAGTCTGCTGAACACTGGCAAGCCTCATGTTTCAGAAGTGAGCTGGACAGCTTGAACAGGCACCCCAGTGAGCTTCACATGCCAAGGACCCAGCACACTCTGGGCTCCCCAGTCATACGTGTGCTTTTGAAAGTCTTATCTTGCACATGGACAATGTCCTTTGGACTTGTTTGGTCAGCTTTTCTCCAGTTTGCCATCAGAACTGCCATGTGGATAGGAGATTAGAGATAATCTGCTACATGATACAATGACTTCAGTTTGAAGTGAAGATGAATTATAAGAAGCTTTACAATTAGCATTATTACGGAGCAATGGAGTTATTTTGGCAAGGTAATTCTTTTGGGGGGGTTAAGGAGGGAGTAAAGCTATGAGAGATGACAATCTCAGAGTCTGTGCAGAAGTTAAGATTTTGCAGTCACCATGGTTACTTCTAAACCAGAAACACGGAGGGAACGTATAATTTATTTCTTGAAACTGACCTGCCCCAGTGAAACAATATTGCACTCTGGTTTGGCCCCATTTCAGTAAAACTGTTCAAAAGAATGGGCCTCTGTTAGATGTGAAACACCGCAGGCATTAATCAGTGTTCCTGCACTCTACAAACAGCAATTGTAAAAGAGAGGAACTGATAAGAGGAGCAAAAGAAAACAAATTAACCAGGTCAAGGCTTTTAGTTTTTTTAAAGTGGCAAAAAACCGCATATGATATTTTTTCAGAAGGCAAAATTGATTGTCTATACAAGGCTAAGAGGACTATTTAGGCTTTCAAAGCAAGTTGTTTGTGGTGCCTGGAACGTTTTCTATGACTACCGCACTTATGTGTTTGTTCTTGTAGCTGTCTTACATAGCCGGAAAAAAAATTGCCAGTAAGGAAGTAAGTACCTGCAAACTATAGAATCATAGAATCATAAAGGTTGGAAGAAATCTCAAGGATCATCTAGTCCAACCGTCCCCCTACCCCCTATCACCCACTAAACCCTGTCCTTAAGCACCACATCCAACCTTTCTTTAAACACACCCGGGGACGGTGACTCCACCACCTCCCTGGGCAACCCATTCCAATGCCCGACCACCCTTTCCGAGAAGAAATTTCCCCTCATCTCCAACCTGAACCTCCCCTGGCGCAACTTGCAGCTGTTCCCCCTTGTCCTATCACTAGTTATCTGCGAGAAGAGGCCGACCCCCAGCTCGCCACAACTCCCTTTCAGGTAGTTGTAGAGCGGGACTGTAAACAGTCCCAGTTCTCTCAGCCGCTCCTCATAAGACCTGTGCTCCAGCCCCTTCACCAGCTTCGTTGCCCTTCTCTGGACATGCTCCAGGGCCTCGATGTCTTTCTTGTGGTGAGGGGCCCAAAACTGGACACAGCACTCAAGGTGCGGCCTCACCAGGGCTGAGTACAGGGGGACGATCCCTTCCCTGCTCCTGCTGGCCACACTATTCCTGATACAGACTAGGATGCCGTTGGCCTTCTTGGCCACCTGGGCACACTGCCGGCTCATGTCCAGGTGAGCATCAACCAACACCCCCAGATTCTTTTCCTTCAGGCAGAGAATATTAATGAAAACCGTATTTCTGTTTATTGATTTGTATCTACCAGCCAAAGGAAGGACTTTATCTCTCTCTTCTTGTCCATTGACTCAAATTCTCATCAACTCATTCCTAATCAGGAAGGAAAAGTGCCAGTAGTTCTGGGAGAGGATTTTTCTTCCACCTTTTTTCTGCTTGAACTTAGGAAATTCTTCAACACCAGTTCTTCAATCACTGCTTAATTAACTGGAAATACCTATCCGAAAATTAAATCTTCACTGAAAGTTTCAACCAACTCAATTGCAAGCAGCAGTAACTCCATATTGTAGCTGTATCGCCAGCCTATTACCATGCCGTTTGGGTACCTTGCCATTATAAATATGGCACTCATTAGTAAACAATGTTGTCACCTTACTATACATTTTCTTACTTAATTAAGAAACAGTCTAGAAAGAGGAACGCAGTTCTCTTTTGCTATTTCCTATCTGATCAACCATCTTAGACAAGCAACTTAGTGCTAGGCCACATCAGCAGTAGACAGAGTCCAGCTGCACAAAATGATGCAGGACTAAAAATATCAGTCCAGGTCAGTAGAGAGATTTATTATCTTTTATTAGACAAAAATTCAGCAAAGCACCAATACAAATGTCTGCCAGTTGGTAAGCAGAATGCTCCTGTTACATGTTATTTTATATAAACCAGCAAGAACTTGGAGAGAGAAATTATTTTCCTGTTACATCCAGCTCCTTAGAAGTTACATTACAGCTTTTTACAAAACAAGACTTGCTTCATCTTCATGCATTTAAGGTAATAATATCTTGTTCCAAACATATTTTACTTACATGATGGCCTGTTGCAAATGGCCTTCAGTGCCTACATTTGCAACACAAAAAGCACTGTGGATCAAATTCAAATATTCCTTGGGAAAACCCTGCTTTCAACATTTAATAAAGATCTAGCCACCGCCCTACCTATTTTTAAAAGCAGTAGGAATATGCCTACATAGAGTATCTGCTAAGACATCATTATATTTATTCTATGGTAACAAATACTAATTTTATATCATTTTAATATTAGAACTTGGTTTTTTGTACATTTGATGTTAAGATTAGCACTACATCTGGACTGTATCGTAAAAGTTGTAACTTTCATACGCATTTTCATTTCATGCTTTGGGTTTGGTCTTTAATTATAAATGCTTGCATTGTAGTCCATGGTACAAACACAGTGATATCGTCAGTTAAGATTGTGACCAGACATTTGATTTTGACACTTTTATGATTTCCATTATGTACAGGAAGAGTTCTTGACAGCTGAAGATTGCTGGTGTAGATAATCCAGTCAACACATTTACTGCAGTCAAGGCAAGTGATTCATGAGCTAAACTGTGAACAAAAATGAAGTTTTGGTCTGCTATTATCTCCCCTGCAAAGTCGAACGATAAAAAACGTATCGTTTGTTTTAAGCAAGTCTTAGACTTTACCTACAATGGTTCAACTGCAAATACCTTTAAACTGAGAAGAGCACTGGTGCCCACCCCCAGTGTGATATTTTAAATATAGAAAGACTGTTCTGCTGTTACCATAGAGATTCTTCAAGATCACAACAGAAAAATATTGGGGAATTTAGGGAAGATTTAACTGATGCTGTTAAATTTCATCTGGTTTGCTTTCAGTGCACAAAATACCCTCAGAGGTGAAAAACAATCAAGCCTCTGTTCATTGGGAGTGTCCTAACAGGGGACCTATGGATTGTTGTGACAATACAAAGTTGTGTAGATCATGGCTGTAGGATAGCACACAGGGGTGTGGGGAAGGCTGGTCAGCAACAGGATGGATGTCCTCCCTGTTGGAAATCATTGGTGCTGCAACTCCCCAACAAAGGGCTAGAAAAACAGAAGCCATGGCTGGTAGTTGTCTTATACAACACCTCCTTGTCCACAGGTTTGACACCGTTGGAAGATGGATCCTTCAGCTCAGCTTTCCCTGGATTTGAGTCAGAGAATTCACTTCAGCGATGAACAGGAGTTATATCAGCTTGTTGGGCTGGAAAGTTTTATTCCCAAATCCCCCTCATTTCAGAGTAGAGACCTCCACTGAAACAATAGCCTTAGAACTTCACATCAGAGTTCTACACTGATATAATAGCATTTCAAAGTAGTTTCTGTGTGACCATTTGGATAAACACGGTTGTTCCCATTTGTGAGCAAATAGCTTTGTGAATTACCACATGTAGTAAGACTCCATATGCCCATGAGCTCTTCTCAGAAAAGCGAGTTTTGCTCTAACTGTCAGCAACTGTATAAGGATTCATAGCCAAAATGAAGTCACACCACCTAAGTCACAGAAGAAAAAGCCAGGGACTGGGAGAATGAAGGTCCGCCCACTGCAGGAGAAGATCAGGTTTGAGACCATCTAAGGAACCTGAAGGTGCACAAGTCCATGGGGCCTCATGAGCTGTATCTGCAGGTCCTGAGGAAACTGGCAGATGAAGCCACTCTCCATCATATTTGAGAAGTCGTGGCAGACTGGAGAGATCCCCACTTACTGGAGAAGGGGAAGCATAACCCCCATTTTTAAAAAGGAAAAAAATGAAGACCTGGGGAACTACAGACAGGTCAGTCTCACCTCTGTGCTGGGCAAGATCATGGAGCAGATCCTCCTGGAAATGATGCTCAGGCATATAGAAAGGAAGGAGGCGATTTGTGGCAGTCAACATGGCAAGGTCCTGCATGTGGCTTGGTACAATCCCAAGCTCCTCCAAGGCTGGGAGGAGAATGGATCAAGAGCAGCCCTGAGGAGAAGGATTTGGGGGTGCTAGCTGATGAAGAGCTCAACATGAGCTGGAAGTTTGTCCTGGAAATGATGCTCAGGCATATAGAAAGGAAGGAGGTGATTTGTGGCAGTCAACATGGCAAGGTCCTGCATGTGGCTTGGCACAATCCCAAGCTCCTCCAAGGCTGGGAGGAGAATGGATCAAGAGCAGCCCTGAGGAGAAGGATTTGGGGGTGCTAGCTGATGAAGAGCTCAACATGAGCTGGAAGTTTGTCCTAGCAGACCAGAAAGCCAACCGTGTCCTGGGCTGCATCAAAAACAGTGTGGCCAGCAGGTTGAGGGAGGTGATTCTGCCCTTCTACTCCACTCTTGTGAGACCCTACCTGGAGTACTGCGTCCAGCTCTAGAGTCCTCAGTACAGGAAAGATGTGGAGCTGCTGGAGCAAGTCCAGAGGAGAGCCACAAAGTTGATCAGAGGGCTGGAGCACCTCTCCTATGAGGACAGGCTGAGGGAGTTGGGCTTGTTCATCCTGAGAAGAGAAGGCCCCAGGGAGACATAACTACAGCCTTCTAGCATCTGAAGGGGCCTACAGGAAAGCTGGAGAGGGGCTGTTTATCAGGGAGTGTAGTGACAGGACAAGGGGTAATGGGTTTAAACTAAAAGAGAGGGATTTAGATTGGACGTTACGCAGACATTGTTTCCTGTGAGGGTGGTGAGGCACTGGAACAGGTTGCCCAGAGAAGCTGTGAAGGCCCCAGCCCTGCCAGTGTTCAAGGCCAGGTTGGATGGGGCTTTGGGCAACCTGGTCTAGTGGAGGGTTTCCCTGCCCATGGCAGGGGGTTGGAACTAGGTGATCCTTGTGGTCCCTCCCCACTCAAACCATTCTATGATTCCAGGAAAATCATTAGCACAAAATCAACATTAGCACATGCCAGTTCCAGAGGCCATTAGAATTAGTAATGAAACTCTCACTGATTTTTGTATAGTCTGGATTTGACCCAAGATAAACAAACAATTCCATAATTCTCAGAAAACCTTTCAGTACTTGCAGAACAAAAATCTTATGCAGTGCTGCTCTATAAAGCACTATACAGACCTTTAATACAAATTAAAACAACATGCTGGTGCGGATCTGAATGCTCTTATGCACATGTCTAAATGCCAGAGATCACCAATCAGAGTACAAAATGAATTGTGAAAGGGTTGAAAAAGACGCTCTGTTTTCAGCAGTGGCCAATAAGTAGTTTCCAGATTTCTATTTCCAAGAACTTCTGATTGTAACTTTTTCTGCTCATGACCACCCTCATATTCAAACTTCTCCAGAACACAAACCCCCACGAAGTGATGTGATCCAGAAACCTCTAAAATAGGAAGACAAACAACCTGCTCTCCACAAATTCAAATGTCACCCTTTGATTCCAAATATCCAAATCCTAAATATCTAGTGCCTTATAGGTATTATTTTCCAGAGTCTTCAAATGCCTAACTAATGAAGAAGACATTGAATTTTTTTTTAAAATACAGGTTTGGGTCTTTCTTTCAAGAAAATTGTTGCTTATTGTGCATTTTAATCCTCAGTGAACACAGCAACCAGCTTTTAGTGAGAGGCAAACATTTCATCAGACTGATGCATATGGATCCCCATGTGTACGCTCATAAATTTTCTTACAGATTTGTTCAGTCTGTGCCTAGAAAGGTCTGTATTGACAATTTTACAACAATTTATACTTCTGGCACTCAGACTTGAGATTGCTGTAATGCTGAGACAATTCTGAAAGCAAACTTCGTTCGAGTTAAGTTTCCAACCTTAGTGATTCTATGATTCTATGATAAATATACTAGTCTGGCTGGGATGGGGTTGACTTTCCCCACAGCAGCCCATATGGTGCCAAGCTTTGTATTTGTGACCAAAACAGTGCTGATGGCACACCCGTGTTTTAGCTGTTGCTGGAGCCAAGGCTTGCTCTCTTTCACACTCTGCCCACCACCAGGAAGTAGGCTGTGGGTGGCCAGGAGACTGGGAGGGCACACAGATGGGACAAGTACCTGAATTGGCCAAAGGGATACCCTATACCATATGACATTATGCTCTCAATAAAAGCTGAGAAAAAGAAGAAGGAAGGGAGGACATTTGATGGCATTTGTGTTCTCAAGTAACTGTTAGGCATGATGCAGCCCTGCTCACTGGTGGGCAGCTAAACATCTGCCTGCCCACGGGAAGCGGTGTGTGAATTCCTCTTTTTGCTTTGCTTGCATGTGCAGCTTTTGATGTCTCTCTTAAGCTATCATTATCTCAATCTGAAAGTCTCCTCGCCTTCCTTCTACTTTCTCCTATGTTGGGAAGAGAGTGAGCAGCTGTGTGGGCGTCCGGCTGTTAGCCAAGGCTGGCCCACCACAGTACATGAGCGGGTGTTCATTGAGGTGGAATTCAACACAGGATGCCAGACTAATTCTTTTTCATCTGCTCTTGTTCTTGGCTAACTGAAGAGAAGGGTAAAAATTTTGTTGGCCCTGACACACAGCTCCTGAGGTTGAGCTGCTGCTGAAAAAAGTGTTCTGGGTGAAATGTCATTTGGTGGCAACATTTTTCATTTTCAGGCTTCTTTCTCTCTCAACCATTCTATATGAGTTTTCCAAGTCCCTGAGGAAATTCACAAGCTCAGATTAACATATCAATGTGTAGTCCTTTCTTTGGTGTGATTGATACGTCGTTTGGGCAGTGCTGTGTTTTGGGGGGGTTTTGTTGGTTTTTGGTTTTGGTTTTTTTTTTAATTATTGGAACGGTAGCTTGGATGCTANTTTTTTTTTTTTTTTAATTCGCATGGCAGGGGGCCAGAGCAGTGAATGAGCATGTTAGCATCAACTTCTGAAAATTCTGTAATGGGCTACTTGTGGTATTGCAGCTGCAGGTGTGGAGGGCTAGGCTGGGAAGCACGGCCTTTTAAGCTTTCCCTAAAACCAGACTCCAAATTAAAAGCAGAATTCCCAGCTCGGGTGTCCACACTTGATCCCAGCTCCTCTCCTGAGCAGCTTGCCAGAAGCGCAGATCAGGCAGGTCGCAGCTCGCTGCACAGACCAGGAGAAGTTTCATGCCAGTGAGTTAAGAGCTGGACAGCCAGCTCTGGGGTGTGAAAGCAAAGCACTGTGCAGACACCCAGCCTGGGGCCCTGGGACCGCAAGAGGTTTTAACGCTGTTATCACCACGCAGTGTGAAGCCAGAGTCCAAGACAACTTTTTCACTTTGTTACAGTGACACCTGGTGTTGTAAAGGAAATTTTTCTAGAAACGTGAGGATGTCTGTAAAAACAGCACGGGAAAGGCTTGCGTCTTTGCTCCACGGTTCACCATGCATCACTTGGAAGCAAAGGTGCTGCTTGTTGGAACACACAGGGGTTTTGAACACTGTTTTCTTTGTTCTAGATACATTAAGTGAAAGGGGCAGGGGGAGATAACTTCCTCGTTTTTTTCATATTCTTAGTTTACACGATGTCATACCTCTCATTTGTACTGTTTAGAAGCCATATGGTGGGCAGCAAAATTTAATGGGTAAGGTATCGGAGTGGGATGTAAGAGTTTTGGGTTCTTCTGCTGACCTTGTAGCTCCCGTGCCCTCATGCACCTACCCTAACTGATTTATGCCGTGTACTCCGGGACAGCAACTGCCACACAGACTTGGGGCCCTTATCTGTAACGGAGGAGCAAAGCACTCCTGTAAATAAAAACACACTCATAAAAAAACCCCAAACCCAACCCTCAGTCAAAATGAGTCAAACATGAAGCCCGGTGGGCTATTTTGATGTTAAATTGGTTAGGGAAGGTATATTTAACCACCAATATGGTTTACTCAGCGTCAATAAATCAAGCTTCCTTGTAACACTATTTACCTTTACGAAGGAGCAAAGCAGTCCCAGCTGCAGAGCACCACATCTCAATGGTGGTGGTGTTAAAGCAGTAGCTTTATGCAGTGTAGAGCTATACCCAATGGTGTAACTAACGGTAAACAAAACTTTAATATATATAGATTTAAAGTCATTTAAAAGCCCATAAAATTACAGAGATAAAGCAGTGATAACTGTATTTTGTCACTGTGAAGGTCTAGCTTCAGTTCTGAGAAGAGGATTCTTAATATGATTTATTCTTTTTAGGTAACTGCCATTTAGGCCCCAGGACAACAACTACATTACAGAATAGTTACTGTCCATTGCAAAGTTTCATTTAAGTTACTTTCATTTTCACCTGAAATTAAGAGAACTCCAACAGAAACAAGGTATTTCATTCCTTGGAGCCCGCCTGCAAATCTCTTTCAGCATGCTAGGGGGCAATAAAAGCTAACTTCTTGTCAGGCTCATTATGGTAAAGCTGTAGGTTTATTATTATCTGGATTATTTTCCACACACACTACAGTGACAGCTGCAGACTGTGAAGACAAAGAGAAGCAGTTGCAGGCTGTGTGAACCTCTGTATTTCCACACTCCCAAGCTGGGTGTTGCGGTTTTTTTCAGTTAGAAGCTTTTTCTTTTCTTCGTTCTCGCTGCCCCCC
>VWZZ01003701.1:65711-85325 GCA_013399095.1 Psophia crepitans | reverse complement strand
GTTTTTTTTTTTGTTCCTCCCCCCCCCCCCCCCCCAAATGGCCTTTAGGACAGATCTGGCTTGGGTACCCTGGCTGGCATCCCCAAATGTTTGGCAGAGACCTTTCCAGTTAAAGACTAGAGCCATATACATTACCCTTCCTTTTGAGCCACACCGTGTTCTCATTAATGACAAGCGAAACTCTCTGCTCAGCGGGAGAGCAATGCTCACTTTTAATTCCAGCCTCTACAGCAGAGAGAGCTGTGGACTGCCACGTGCTTGGAGCGGCAGGGGACCAGAATGCCCAACGGGAGGCATTTCTGAAGTGTGCTGGGTGACCGCTACAGTCCTGTTTTTGTCACAGCCACTCAGCTGCTAATGTGAATTTTTTGAAGTAATGTAGACAGCCATTATCTTTGCTTGGCCTCCACAGACCTTACAGAGAAGTTCAGCTATGGGGATGTGAAAGGAGCGACTAGTTCAATGTGGTGATCCAGAATGTAATTCTTGATGCGGAGAGATCACAATGTCAGTACTTCTTATACCCAAATGCAACCCAAGCCAATACAAAAACTGGAAAGAGTAGAAAACTTTCTGTTGAAACACAGTAACAACAATAGCTCTGAGGTTCCACTCACTGCATAGTTTTGAGATGGCTTAATCCTTCATGAAGCACTTTCCTAAAATAGCAATATTCTGTCATAACAGCATCACTTTTGCTGGACATTTATGCCAAATTCCTCATGATCTTCCAGGCAGTTTCATAACGTAAGGAGTATATTATGTCTTTTCTCCAAATAATGCAGCTTCAAGCTTGTTCCCTTCTGGGAAGTTCCATCACTAACTTATTGTAAGAAAGACTGAGCCACTGCTTAAGAGTTATCATCCTTTGAGCATGAGATAGTAGGCATTCCCAGAAAAGGCCTTTTAATTGTCACGTAAGCAACAGTAAATCTGCTGTTGCTAAAAGAATAGATGTAGTCTGATTTTATGGTTTTTTTCTCCTTGAAAATGGAAGGTTTGAGGTTATTCTACATTTCTCTACGGTAACAAAAAAAATATTGTAGGGCCCTTTTATCCTTTTGCTCCAGACCTGCAGCTTCATTTCACTTCACATACATCTCACAAACATCCCTACTTCCAAGCAAGCAGGGTTTTTTATGGTTCTGGCAACAACTCTGTTGCTGCTAGTTGGAATAAGCCAATCTATTGTCAATCAGAGCCTGTATCAGCTCTGAGTCAAGCCAGCAACTTCTACAGCTCTACAGTGCAGAACCACAATGTGGGACAAAGATAGAAAATAACCCTAAAAGGAACAAAATAATCAGGAGACAGGGTAAGGTCTATGAAAAGGAAAAAAAATAAAATAAAATTTAAAAAAAAATTAAACTGTTACACATGTAGCTTGCGATTAGTCATTTAAGAAATGCTACAAGTTTCACTGCTGCTACATTTACTAGTATGTAAACTATGGATACTCTTGACAGATTCTTCATACCCATTAATACTTTTTACTTTATGTAACTAAGGAGTATAGCTGTGATAAACCTGAAATGCAAGCTGTTCTAAAAAAAGAGATTTCAAGTGAGTGCTGCCATTCAGGAACATGCATAATCCAAGCTTTTTTTTGTAAAAACCCATGGTCATCTGTGTCGCAGTCTTAGGAAAAATATTGAAATATTTGGTACTTCAAAGCACTTTTATTTATGTGACTGCAACAGGCCCTTTAAACCTGGATTTCTACAGCTGTATCAGAGGCTATTGAAAGTACAGATGCCGAAATTCAGGTCAAATCTCAATGTATCAGATGTGGTCTTCAGCTTGTTTTCAGATCCTCAAATTCAAGCTTCTTATTGACGACTGAAGTATGAGTCCTATTCCTATTCTTACAAATAGTTGTTTTCTCACTGGCTTCAGTAGCAAAAACAAGAACTCCTGTGTGATTTTATCTTAACTATTATAGAGGCTCCAACACAAAAAGCTGCTACCTGAAATATGCCGATTATTTAATTTCTAGCCTGTTACAGATGATTTATCTGAGAACATGCTATCAATCCCTAGGCAGATCCACCTCACTTCAAATACTAGTGTATCTTCAACTGTTTTGAGGTTTAAGAACCCTACTTTACACACCCACTGTGTGTGATGAGAGCATGTATGCAGAGCACATACTCTTTTTCATGTACAGTTTTGGCTTTTAACAGCTTTCAGATAAAAGATAGGCAGAAGAATGAAGTGAAACAGATGACAACAGCATGCATGACCAGCTCCCTAAACATCTGACTGTTAAGAATGTCTCTCCTTTACAAATCTCTCCTCATTAGCTCTGTCAGTCAGCCTGATGCTTCCTATAAGGAGAGGTAATTTTGCATTTTCTACCAGCATCCATTCACTTGTGAGAACTCCTGAACAAAGAAAACGCATATAATTGTAGGGCAGAGGGTAATAAGGTAGTTCACATTTGATTACCTGTTATATTTTTCTCTATTTTCCTTGCTAATGCTATGATTTGCATCTCAGCATCCAAGTACAAGCCCATTATAGGGAGAAAACAACCCATCGTTTTCCTAATTAACCAATAGTCCTATAAAACTTCAGAGGCTGGTATTATTTTAGTACATTTAGGAATTTAGGAATCTGTATTTAGGAACATAGATAAATCAGTAGCCAAGACAAGAATAGAAGAGCCCAGCTCATGCAAAACTAGAAATAAATTACTGGGCAATGCTTTTTGTATCGCCTGATACATCAAAACATATGATGCTAGGATGTCTCAGAGATGCCTGCGAACTTTGACAGAGAAGATTTTTAAGGAATTATGGTAGGAGGCAGCACTGTGCCCATACTGGCCCCTCCTCGTAGTGCAATGGATCCAGATCATCCTAAGAAATCCTTACATGTGGGGATCTGGTTTTCCGGAAACCTGTACAAGTCAACAATGACGAGTTCTGACAGCTCAAGCCTATGATAAGCGTTTGCCCTTGTGAAGCGAGAATCATCTTGCATGCCTGCTGACACACCATTATCTCATTAATTACTGTCAGTGTTGAGTCACACTAAATGAGAATTGGTAACACTCATAAGGACAATCAGTAAACAGGAATCCAACTGTGTCAGCAGCATCACTGCATCTCCTTTATTCTTCAGATGACTAATTACTAACATCTATCATTCTCTTCTTCAGTAATGTATTCAGTAAGAACCCACAAGGTTCAGCTAAATTCTTGAAACACCCAATCAGTCATTCTAGATAGTTTAAACTGCTTCTCAATATCCTGCAGGCGTGGTGGTATTATTTCCCCTCTTTTGAAGTTTACAAACAGAAATTCATTATTCTTTGTGAAAGAAGAGGTAGAAACCTTTCAAAATCTCAATTAAAAACTCTAAATGGGCGACTACTCTAAAGATGGCCTCAGAAATCTCTCTGATGACTTCTGATCTCCTTTTTTCTTTTTTAATTCTCTCATCTATATACCATTTTACTGAAGCTCAGGGTCTGAAGGGGTTCTGTCCCTGCATAATCCTCTGTTCAACAAGTTCAGAAAAAAAATCCCTTGAAACTCAGAACCATTACTTAAAAGTCTTAGAAAAAGTTTCTTGCTCAAATATGTTCTAACCATAAACAAGAAAACTAAGTTTTTTTCCTTTTTTTCCTGTTAGAGGGACACCAACTCCCTTTTCCTATAATAGTAAATGTGCCCAAACTCTCAAGTTACCAATTTTGCAAGCTGATTCACAACCACCACCGTACATGGTTTTAGTTGCAGCAATCATTCCCAGCAGTGTATCTTTTAACCGCAGTGACGACCAAAGACAGAACGCTTGCCAGAATCAAAAGCTGTCCTCAGAGAGGCTGGACGAACACCAGCCAGCCGCCGCTGCAGCTGCGCTCACTCAAGCGAAGTTTCATCATAGTATCAACTGCCCACTTAAACTCCCTACGGAGCACTGGATATGCGATGTGAGGTTGCTGACTTCAGAGGACTTTCCCTAATGTTTGCGTTTTGTCGCTACGTGTTGCTCATCCACGTGGCACTGCTCTTCGCTGGTACTGACAGGTTGTGTCACTGCTTTGAGAAGAGAGTCCTTCCCACTTATTTTCTCACTGTACAGGTCCCACCAGTTCCATGACATGTTTTCCTCTCATTTCAGGATTTCCTCTCACCTTTGGGCAAAGGGCTAGGCCATTACCTCATTATTCCAAGCGGAAGAACATTTCCCATACGTATGTCACTTTCAAAAGCCAAGTTCACTTTTGATGATACTCATTGTTTCCCCTTCAGAGACACCGTTTCTGAAGCTTACTCCAGATTACTTATTAATTCCTCTCTTCCTCACCTCCGCCCCATCATCAGCAGCGTGTGGGGAGATATTCTTTGTCCAGTCTATTCACGTCAACCAGGAGGACAACAGGCGATGTTGCACGAAGTCAGACGTCACTGCTGTCCTGTTTGGAGGACTTATCTGTCAATACAACATGACCTTCAGACCAGTTTCCAGTCGCTTCTGAACACATCAGACAACCCCCTTTTCTGCCACTAAGCACCTCTTGACGTATTGCAGTTCCACAGACCATTTCAAGAACACCATTGCCCTTCTACAAATTTTAAACTTCTGAATTTCTTGGAATTTATTAGTTGCAGTTAAGTGAAAGCACCAGTGTGTTTAATCACAAAACTAGCGGTTTAGCTTATAAACATGTTTATAGAGTGGGTGGAGAAGGGAGATGGGTTGTTTGGGTCATCAGTCCTAGTTCTGTATGACTGCAAGCAACTATGTAATAAGCAACCCCAGAAGGAAACAGAATATGACCCCAACAGTTAATAAACTTTAGACTTTGTCTAAGCAAAAAGCCACAAAAGTCATAATGCATCATGGGAACAGAGAAGACCAGTAAAATGTTTTTCAACAGTTTACTGCTAGTGGTTATCACAAAACACTTAGCAAAAATCTACCTATGCAAAAGATCTACATTGGCCAGAAAAACTAATAATCTTAGGGAATCAAATTCTTCAACAGCAAAAGGGCAGCATGGAAATGGAACAGGAACCACAACCACCACCACCAAAAAATCAAAAAAAAACCAAACCTGCAAAAACCACAAAAAACCAAGCAGATTACTAGTCCTTAGAGATCATTATAAAAGCATGTTTCAGATATTAAGATACAAACTTACAAAGAGTTTAGGAAAGGTAAAAGGGTGTTTTAGTATGCAATATAAAAGTGAAAGACAAATCTAAATAAGTAAAAGATAATAAAAGAAAAAGCTTAAAGCTTTATGTGTAATGACAAGCACCTACACATTAAGAAAAAACAGTAAGAGCTCACTGTTCAGTGACTGATTGCAATAACTTTCGCTGTTGCCTGTTATTGTCAATACTAAGTAAGAAAGTTGTCCTTCAAATCAGTTTCTAGGCTATTGACTGCTGAATGTCTTTGTACTCCACATCTTGGTAACTAGATTTTCTTTACAGTTAACGCCAAGTACAACAGCGACAGGGTGGCTATGTCTACCCAAAGGATGAAGTTTCAGTATTTTCTCCGTTGGAGGGTGGGAATAATCCCAGAGCTGAACTCCCTCATAATTCATTAGAAGAAGGTAGTTTGGGAATCAGATTTTTATGTGCCCACTGCTGCAAATCAGGTAGAACACCAAAGCAGATGTCTAGTTGTTGTGCAGTTAGTAAAAATGGCATAGGATATTGTCATAGGTTAAACCACGTAACTAAATTACTATGAAGTCCTTCTTCAGCTCTATTTATAGAGGTAGCAGACAGAATCACAGAAATCAAAGCATCCTGAATCCTGTAAAAGATAGTTACTGCAAATTCAGTTACGTGCTTCCTAGAGCTTAATACACATTGAAATAATCCCTAGAAGGAACTGAATAGCAGGAAGAATAACTATATAAGCATCACTACACAAGTGTTTTCATATCAGATCTGCATACATTAGATCTGCAGTCAAAGGAAAAGAAAGTGTGAGACCTGTTACGAGAAATTTTAAGAAGTCTTCAGTTTTCTCCTTTTCAAAACACTGGTAGTAACAAGGTCACAAATTTGTAATGTGTATTTATATATGGTTCATAAGCACTAACTGCTCAAGAACTGTACTTGTGATGGCATTTAGGCCCTGCTTTTCTTGCACAGAAAAGAAACAACAGGCATAAGGATAATGACTGGTTGGTATTTTGACCCTGTATGGCAACTTATTGACAGAAGTCACAAGTTCTTTCTTCAGCAAACTATTAGGGCAGGTTTAGTCCTTCCCTTTTATGAAAAGACTCTGTATTTATTCTAGTGTTTCATGTAGCTTTCCAAGTGGAACTACAACAGTCACATAATACTGAATTTAGACCCATTTTACAAAGAGGCTTTATTCCAGAGAAATAGGAAGTTGTTACATGTATGCAAGAAGTTACTAGGCTTAAAGATTCAATTTCTGAATCTTTTCATAAGGAATTCTGTTCTTAATACAAAAAATATTTATTTACACAGAACAACCAATAAGCATCATAATACACAGCGCCAACATTTATATGCCAGGACCTCAGATGTCAAATCAGGTTTTCAGATCAATTTAAGGCAAAGACTGGTTTACCACTTTTGATTGCATACAGTCTCTCATACAAACTCAACCTTTTAGTTCTCTGTCCTTTCCAAATTCATACTTTTGAACTGTTTTTCAAGCACTTCAGAATCTTCATTGCTGTCTACACTAATGAAGTTTGTCTCAAAATCCAGCTCATCGTCCAATCCACTGTTCTTTCGGTCATTTTTAGTAGTCACACTCTCAGCTCTGTCTTGTCCTTTACCAATCCTGCAGAAAGTAAGAGGATATTATCACCACCCACTGTTGGAATTTGTTTTTCTTTTAAGCAAGAATGGGATAGAGAGTAGAATATGCTACCATAGATGGAAGGGGGAAGGAGGTGGGGAGGAGGAGAGGGACAGTAACCTAAAACTATTTTCATGTTGAGTAGGAAAGATATAAAAGACAGTAAAGGAAAAAGAGTCTGTGAGGAAAAAAAATTAAATAAATGGACAGTTTGACCAACTAAACAACTGCTAGACAGTTGTCACAAACTGGTCAATTAATTTAGGAGACTCAATAAAGAGAGAACTCTAATAAAAGAGTAAAAAGACCAAAAGCCTGCTAAATATATTGTGGTAACTCTGCTCAATATCAGCCCTTGTTTAGTTTTTCTGTTCACTAGTAACTAAATCATCAAATGACAAACAAAATGCAAACAGTAAAGTGGCTTATGCATATTTTATGGTGCTCTATACTGAAATCCATTTTGAAGTGGTTTGTTCCTAAGGAAGATATGCAATTTACTCTTTGGTATTAAAAGAAAGTGTCTTATCTAAGGAAGACTTTTTTGGCCCAGTTTCACTACCATCAATAGGCATTTCACCCTAGTTTCAGCAGAAGAAAGCGAAGGTAACTATTCCTACTGACTCCTGTCAGGATTATTCAGAATATGGCATAACATACAACAGCTTCTTGGCAGCTTCCAAACAAGCTTTATTAAAAGGGGAAGAAATACTGCCGTAACGAAACTACGTAACCTATGAGCTACTTACGGAATTACAATTTCTTCTTCTTTTCCACATTTAGCACAAACTTCTAGTTTACCAGCACATGGTCGACAAATAATATGGTAAGGATCTTTTACTGTCTTCTGGAGGCACTTCACACTGTGAAGAAAAACAAAACAGGATTAAAAAATATTTGTGGACACTTATTAAACATTATGTGTTCAAAGGCAATATATACATAGTCTTTAAAAGAGGAACATCATGTTATATGGCAGTTTCATATAGAATCACAGTATGGTTTGGGTTGGAAGAAACTTCAAAGATCATCTAGCTCCAACACCCCTGCCATGGGCAGGGACACTCTCCTCTAGACCAGGTTGCCCAAAGCCCCATCCAACCTGGCCTTGAACACTGGCAGGGCTGGGGCCTTCACAGCTTCTCTGGGCAACCTGTTCCAGTGCCTCACCACCCTCACAGGAAACAATGTCTGCGTAACGTCCAATCTAAATCTCCCCTCTTTTAGTTTAAAGCCATTAGCTGTTGTCCAAACACCAAAAAATTGGTGTTTTAACAAGCACCACTATCAAAATCATTGCCTGTCTTTCCTCTCTTTCAACTTTTCCAGAAAGAAATATTAAAACAAGAACTGAAGACGAAACATGAAGTCAAGAATTTTTGTATTTAAAATGACAAAAGAAACCCTTCCATTTATTTCAGTAAATAGTTTTACTTAAAAACCTACATAACTAGTTGTTTAATGATAAAAGCAAATAAGAATATGTTATAAAAAGGTGCACACATTTTAAGAAATAAAAAGCTTTCAGTTCAAACCCTACAATGTCTTCCTCTTGAACTTCTCAGAGCATAAGCAAAGTCAGTGTTGGACTTTGTGTTCCACAAACACAAGTCTGCAAAGAACCGTAGTCTGAACAAACCCAACCTAATTATGTTGAGGTTTTTGGCTATTCTTTTTCAAGATATAACAAAACTGTAAATTAAGTCATTTCTAAAATGCTATGGCTTAACATTCAGCTGACATTTCTAAAGCCTTGTATTTTTGCAGATCAGGACCCTAAACTACATAACCCATGTAACGTAGCTGTCTTAAAAGTCTTTCTTTCTTGGTTCCTCAGGCACGCAAAAGTCTATCAGGAAAGATTTAGCATACCGTCCTGAACGGTGGATTTGCAAACCTGGCTAAAACAGGCTGCAGAAGAGTATCAAGTGCTTTTGCCTTATAAGGAGAGATGCACTAACTAGCATCTAGCGAAACATAATTTTTACTTGCTTTCTGAAATCCCATTCTTAAGCACTATTGCCTTCTCCCTACTATCTTCATCTAGGCTCTGCTTTCGTTATTACGATGTGCATATCCAATTCCTTAAGAAGCCGTAAAATCACAAGAATTGCTGTAGGACACATTTGACAAAAGCAAAGTCTGAACTACCTAGTATTTCTGGTCTCCCCTCTCCCGCAGACAAAACACACAGTTAAACGTCACTGGAAATGCCTACTTACTTTGTTTGGGGTTGGTTTTTTTTTCCTTTTCTTTGTTCTATGTTCAGTTGCATTACTATTAAAAAAAAAGTCTACAGCTCTTCCCAGCTATGTCACACCAAACAGGGGCATTATCAAGGCAAGGTGGATAGACTTTTACATTATAAATAGTTTAATTTGTAATAACTAAATACTTGAAATGAAAGTAAAGTGAGGATAACTTGTTGCACTAACAATGATAACTTTGAAGATGTTAAAAAACTAAAAATAAATTGAGGTACAAAGAAGTCCTCCATTCCCATCATCTGTGACGTGAAGAATTTTTTTTCCATATAGTCACATTTTTAATGTCTGTAACATGTTTACTTCACCTGGAATCTCTGCCCTTTGAAAAACTACATATTCCTGTCCTTTCATAACAGCGGCTTACTCAGACATTGTCCTGCTGTAGGCTGAGTTAGAAACCAACACCAGCAGAGCTAGAATGGTCTGCAGCCAAATTAACTTGTTCAAAAATACGACAGAAAACATCACATATTCTGTCATAAGCAGCTGTCCCACAATGCCACTTTTTCTATTTCCAATGTTTCTCTGATTTACATGCCTCTTTGCCTACTTTTTTTCCTTTACAGCTAGGCAGAAAAGAAGAAAAAGAACCAGATCCACCACCATATGATTTGTTACAGCTCGTCACTTTTAAAGAGGCGGCACATAGTCATTTGAGAAAGAGTTAGAAAAAGACAAATACCAACTTTATCCACAGTAAATAGAACCCACAATGTTTACTTTGTGAACCAGTGAGGCTTCTACCTAATAAATTATTTTTTTACATGAAAGGGTGAAATTGTTTACTAAAACCAAAATATTTGTTGCTTATGGTTTCACATTAAAAAGCACAGCTTCTCACAAGTGTGGGATATAGTATGAACAAACATTCATTCCCTTCTAACCTACTGAAAATCAAAATAAAATGCATTGTTATTCAGGGAACTGTACACATACATTTACAGAACCTCTTCATGCAGTTCACAAGTATTTCAGAAGTGTGTACCTGAGAACAACAAACAGACACAAAGCGAACTACTGTAACAAAGCTGGCTATACCACACAGCAGACCCCAGCTGCTGTTTGAGTTCAACATTTCATTGTTGAAACATTGGCTGTGTCTGCAGCCAGAGGTAAGGACGTCTGCAGCTGAGCAAGTAAAAAGGAAGCGTAGAGTATGCATTTCAGAAAATTAACCTACACGAAGTTATAAATTATTTTTGAGACATTTATCACATTTATTATGTCCTTCTTCCAAAAACACTTAATACAGAACTGTTTGCAAAGTTAAAAATTGAATATTAAGGATTATGGTTTCATATACAAAAAGAGAAAACATGCTAAGACATAATGAAATACATATATTGCAAACATTTTGTAAGAATTGAGGCCTCAGTAATGCTGAGAACAGTGTTGCTGAAGAGCTTTGATCATCGCTGTCCTCACTTTTCTAATAGATAGCCTTTGTGAATGACAAGTTAAGACATGCAGATTCCTCTAGTACTGATTTGTGACAAGGCCTCGAAAAACTGTTGCAACTGGCTGAAGTTCGACTTTTTGTGCAGGAGGACACACCGATGATTTTAGACACTTACAGGTCCACAATTCAAGTATTTTAACAGTGAAGAGGGAAGCAGTGGCTTTTCCACTGTGTTTTCTTTTCAAAAGTTTAAGATAAAAGACTAATGAATTAGAAAATTAACACTGCATACATACTGTCATTGCAGACTCCAAATCTGAAGAATATCATGTAATAGCAGTTACTGCTCGTGAGTTTCCAAAACTAGAGTATTCTCCAAAGAGTTCACACACTACACTATCAGTGATTAACACAAAGCATCTTAACTTACCATTTTTTAGGTTGTGATAGTAGCTTGTATTTGCTGAATTTTACCCGCCACTCCAAGATATCTTTGCAATGCTGACACACTCCATCATGAAGCTTAGCATTTATTTTCTGCATAATAAAAATTAAAGTAAGAATATATTTAAGATTTCCCACTTTTATGAGTATAATGTTGCTTAGAAAGCATTTCTACCCATCGTGTGATGACTACAGTATTTAGAAAGATGTTTGTTTGATATTAACATAAGCATTTTGTATACCTTTACTACTAGCAATTTTCTTCAGTGGAAAGAGTGCTGAGGTAGTCTTTTACAACAAGGTAGTCTTCATTAGTATTATCATCATAATTTTAATATTGTTAATAGTAGTACTTATTTATGTTATACTGTTGATAATAGATTATTACAGATATTTTATTTTTCCATCTCCAGAGATTTTACAAAACATGTTTAAGTAGAAATGAGCCCTTAAATACACAATTTTTATCCAAAGAAGACAACTTAACATTTAAATTATTAGTGCTCAAGGAACCATTATACTACACATTTTAAGTAAGTAGTCTCAGGATTTTTTTCTCAGATCACGATCGAGGAGAATCCACACATTATATGCAGTCAAATCATTTTTCATAATAAACTACCTTTATGAATAATTCGGGCATTTTTGCTCTCGAGTATCTAAAATAAAAACATCAAAATGGTCATTTAAACTATGCTATCTTTTCAAGACAACGCAAAGTTTACCTTAAGATCTTCTGTAATATTTTGTGTTTAGTTTGATCAGGAATACAAGATGTCACGTGGCCAGTACTATTTGCACAAAAGAAGTTATTCTGAGATGGAAAGTAGTACCAAAGCACCGTTATCTTAAATAACAAGCAACATATACTTGTATATTCAACCTACTTCAATTTCTTCTCTACCTAAAAATGCTAGCCATAACTTTATGTATTATACAGTTGTGTGTATTCTTTCAGAACTTTAAAAATGGAAATTTCACAACTAAAAAAAATGCATATAACAAAAAAAAATAAATTGCACCTTTTTTAAGACACCCTAAAAATGGCTACCATACCAAAATTAAATTATTAACATGGTCTAAAACATCTATTTCCCAGAATACCTAAAAGTTCATTGGAACAGATTCTGCATTAATTGGGATTAGACTTTATGTTATGCTTTTACATAAGAACCTGAAAAGTTATTCTATGCATACAGTAGCTTCTGAAGTAATTTCCTGGTTTTATAACCTACAAAGACTTCTTACTTACTACTCCACAAAGTTCTGCTTTAATACACTAGACAAACAACAAGCCTAGCATTAAACATACAGTATCTTATTCTATTCCAAAAAATCTATGCAGCAGAGAAAATGCTACTTATGAGTAAGACTATACTGCAAGACCTGTTTTCCATTGTTTCCATTTTCACTAAACTTCAACCATTCAGTATGAGTTTTCCCATGGTGCCGTTAACTGAAGGTGTGGTGCTTTTTAGCTGGTTCAGTTAAAAGACAGTAAACTTTTTCTCAAATGATCAAATACAGACTTGACATGTTTAAAAAAAAAAGAAACTAGTTTTTGCAGAATGATTGAATATTCAATACAGAAAGCTGTGGTTCTGATGTCAGCCATAGATTATGAATTAAGTTTTCCAAGAGGCACAAACATTTGGCTAATGTGGAAACTTTCTGAAAAGAAAATCATTGGTAAATTCTCAGCAGATAGCAGTTAAAGGACTGGCAGTACTGACAGCAGTTTGAATTGACTGTGTTCATTCTTTCAAAACTCATGCAATTTGAAAGTAAGCCGTCTTCTCAGTGCTTGACTAGCACAAAGTAAGGCTCCAAGTAGGATAGCCTGAATAACCTTCTAATAACCTGCAAATTAGCCTGAACTTCCCAGTTCTCCCTCTCACTCTACTAATTTGCTTTAATTAGTAATCCAGGAGGAGGAAAGACACAAACACGTTTGCATTTCCAGGTTTTCTTTATTGTGATCAACTATTTTTAGTATTGCTAAGGCAGAATCCAATAAATGTCAAAAGATTCCAATAGTTTAAGCTGAAGACAGTTGGTTGCCTTTCTAAAAGGAGTGAACTTCATTGCTGAAAATCACCTCGTTTCAGCTAAGTTTTGACATCACGGCTGGGGATGGAAGCCCTGTCACTAAGTGATGCAGGGACAGGCTCAGCAATGCGTAGCACACTTGGAATGCAAGAGGCCATGGTCAGGACTGCATGTGGCATAAACAATGCAGAAGAAGAAAATAAGAACTACTTTCACCTCTCTTCTGAAGGAAATCCTAAGTTTGTCAAACAGGCAGCTTATTACAAGTTCTTCTAAACATTTTCTACAGAACCAGGAAATACGCATAATTATTATTTAAGGAGCTTTATAAAGCTCTTCCCCATTCCAATATGCTTATCATCTGGCAATGATCATATCGTTATGAATTTATATTTTACTTTTGTTTCTTACCAAACTAAAACGCAGGCCATCCTGAATTCCAAAGATGCCTTTTCTTGTTACTCACAGCATAGATCTTTGCATGAAAATACTGCCTCACAGCAAGGTCAAGAGTCATGTGGCATAAAGACTGTATTATAGGGACTTCTCTACCTTTGCTTCAAACAACAAAGCCCTGCATCTTATCTGATGCCTTGATCCCAAAGTTTAGTTCTCCCTCTATACTAACACATTGTTTCACCACTGAAAAAAAGTCTTTGGAAGTAACACACAAGAAGCTCTAAATTAAACTAAAATAAAGTTAATGTAATTCAACTGCACAGCAACAATCCCATTATCCATATAAAGGCAATGAATCTCTATCAGAGCTCGTCTGTGTATTTAGATCACTTCTACACGGTCACACGTGAACTGCTCTGTTTTCTTGGTACAATCATCAGCACTTCAAATATCCAGTGCAAAGATAAACATTAAGAAAGCTGACCAAAATGCTGCAAAAGTCTTTGAACAATAAATTAGCTTGTAGCCATGAAGATCACGCTGTATATGTAACTTAAGATCGTGATCCAGGCATAAAGATGCCTGGACTTTTCAACCTAGTCACCTGTAGGACCACAAATCTCACACAGCAACTCAAGAAACCGCATGGCATCTGCTCAGAAGGTAACAACTAGAAGAAGGACTACAGCAAGTTCTGATTTCCTGCTTCTAACAGGCACACACAGAGCACAGTCTCTTCCTCCCCTTTAGTAATTTCCGGTATTTTTTACTCAATGTTGGCACTTCAGGTATGGGGTGGTGCAGTTAATCACTGGCTCAGCACATCTGAATATGAAAGAGACTATGAGCCTACAATCCTTCTGCCAGTCTGTTGATTTAGGAAGTCAATAGAGAATGATGGATTGGTGTAAAGCGAGCAAGCAGGGAGTTTACAGAGCTTAACCTTGACATGTGCTTGCTTTCTCAGTTCATTTTGCTCAGAAAAAAATGCCTGATATTTAAATGCTACTGTTACTAAAACAAGTTAATAATTTGTTGTGGCTTTGTGCACTAAATTCAACATTTCCTTTCACCAAAAAAGGCTCATATCACTTTCAAAAGCAATGCAGACTTCAAGAACCAAAGAAAGCTGTCCCTAATTAAAGATTTGGATAAGCTAGTTTTTTGAAATTCTTTTAAATCACCAAAGAACGTGCAAGAGTAAGTTCTCCTAACAAACTGGAAAGGAAATTCTCGTGGTATCCCAGTTCCCAGTCCGAATGGGGAAGTCGTAAGTTAAATCAAAGAAATCCCTCTGCCTCTTACTTAACGTTCACTTCTTAATATATTTTGTACATTGTTTAAATTTTCATATATTTGCATTTTCTTCCTTTTGCCCATTTACTAGCTTCCTTTCCTTTAAAGGTACGAGAAAACAATCCACACAAACACCTAAACAAGTTAGCTCTCATATACAGAGGAGGTAATGCTTACGGTATGAAATGGATTTCTTGGTGTGAGAACTATTCTGACGGGTTAGATTCTGTTTCTGTCACAGCAGGGTTTTTTGGGGATTTTTTTAAATGCTCATTTCCCTGGTCTAGTCAATAGCTCTTTCCTCTTTTCTTTTGCCATATTTCCCTCCAAGGACAAGTGCAACCCATCCAGTGCTTACAGGATGTCTATATAGTCTCCAAAGAAATTATGATTATGCAATACAGACATACACAAATAGCCTAAAAGTATACAGCCACAAAATATTCCATGTGTATATTATACACACACTGTCAGGTCAACTGCATTAACGAAACAGCATCCTCTCTATGCTCATGTAACCCAATATTAAATCACTTAATGACCTGCCAAAAGCAGTTCACAATGTATTAAAGTAAACACATCCACCTACACCAACTAACTTGGCACACAAAATACCCTCTAGCTTAAGCTAGCATTAAAGCGCTCACAAGCAAGATGTAATGATGAGGTTACAAAGAAGCCTCACTGTCTGTTTGGAAGTTTCTAATTATGTGTGAACCTATAGGTATTTTGATTTACACTGCTGAAAGCAGACTCCTCCTACTGAGCACACATCAATGGTCTATTCCACCATAAACAAATGCAATGTCAATGCCATCCATAAACTTCCTTGTCAGAAGCATGGGTGATACCGCTGCAATCAACAAAGCTGAATATCAGCATTTCTGAAAAAGTACACTCCTCAGAAAAACTAAACCTCACAGGATCTCCAATGCATGACTACAAAGATCAGTGCAGACTAACAAACGTGAAACTGTGATATAAGACACCAGCTTTCAGGGTTCTATTACACATTTCACAGGCTGAAATCTAGAGCTTCACTTGTTCCCATATTGTGGCAGTATTACTTTAAACTCTATTTGCTAACATGATATTTTCTCATCTCTTTCTAAAGAGACGTATATTTAACATTTTAACCGAAGTCTTACAGTCTTCCTTACATCCATACAGGTTACAGATGGATGACTATATAGCTAGCATTTAAAGCCCTTTTGTGTTTTATTGCTATGGATTTTAAAACACATGAAATCAGAAGCTTTCCCTAAGCCCAATTTCAAATGGCCATCAGGGAGATCAAGATGTTTAGCTTTTTTCATATCAGTGACCATGGATCTAAAGACATGCAGTAACTGGCAAGAGAATGTACACACTTGGAAGGACTGACAGTCAACTTCCATTCTCTTCCCCACAAAGAACTGAACACACGCTTACACACACACACGCGTGCACGCACCCTCTCTCTTTTGCCACTCCCACCAAGTTAGGTTAGAGTTCAGAATAGATGTTATGCTTGCTCCTCTTCTCCCCACATGAAAGGCTATAACCCTGTCCTGACTGTACTTCTGAACCCAGAATAACAGGTGTGGCCAGACAGTAGACTTCAGCCTACCAAGCTACTGTATGATGCAGCAAGAACAGAAACTTAACCAAACTCCAGTACTGTTATCTGACAATTCCAGTTGGCTACTGGTTTATCTATGTCTCCCCTCTGAGCTTCAAGTCCAAATCACTAACTCAGCATTAAAGTCCTGTATTCACCTGTTCTGTTCCTACTGTCTTCCCACAGTCTTGACTAGTGTCTCCGTTAAAATAAGTTATTTATCTGTACAGCCAGCCGAAGAAGTAGCTGGCATCAACACCATGGTAAAGCTGAGGTTCAGAGTTAATAACCTCTCAAATTTAGGAAAATGTGCAATATCATCTGGGGCGTACTTAATGAGAGGAAAGAAATGGAGAAACAGATCAGTCATTTGGGTGTAAATATGAATCACTTTGTGGTTTACCATCTTATTACAATGGAGTTCTAAATGTTCCCACTGAGTGCTATTTGCTTTCATCCCTAGAACAACTCCAGCTTCCATGTTGACTTATGTAATATACTTTACATAAAATGTATATTCATACAACATAATGCGTATTCCTCAGCTCACTGCCACAAACAGCTGATCTAGAATATGCTATGTAAAGCAAGCACCCATAAACAAATTCCAAGATTCAATAACTAACAATACAGTGTGTCTTACCCTGTCCTGGCTCTTCTTTCTTCAGCTTGTCCTAGGATGCAAGGTTTCCCAGCACTGTTGTAGGCAGCTACCCAAATATAGTAGAGACGCAGCGTACTTTGCTGCAAGGGTGCTTCAACCCAACTAGCCTATTCCAGAGTAATGCTGTAGTAAAAACTCTTCATTAGAGGAAAGAGAGATGGATCTTTCAGCATGTTCTTCAAATAATCAAATCTGTGGTCTTTAAGATTAAAAAATGGATGCTAAGGTCAGTGTCAGACAGAGAGCACAAAATCTTTCAAAAAATCACAAAACAGCTGGACAATGACTGCCAGCACGGAAAAATCAAAAGACTATTAGACCAATTTCTTTTGCAGATACTGCTTCACTGAGAGAAGCAGCAATAACACTCCCAACTACCTACCTTAACTCCACCCACCGAAGCTACTGTAGTTAATGTTCAACATTGCCAATGCAGTGCACTAAAGCAGCAATATAAAAATTTTAACTTAAAAAGCATTCTGCAGCCTTTCAGGATAGTACTCCGTTGGACAGCGTATAACAGTAATCAAAGATGGGCCAAATACCTAAAAAAAATTTTAAAAATTAAAATTTAGCAGTGATTTACAGGAGATCCACCCTCTTTTAGCGGCTCTGTATTCCTCTGATGTACTGAGATGTGAAAAGGAAGAATGCCCTGCTCCTGTATCAGTCCCTGTGATCAAACTGCTACTGTTTCTTTCCTTCCCTCATCACACCTTGAGCGTCTACGGCGCATCTGATCATTCAGGACTACCCATGACAGAGGTGCAAAGCTGCCATTATTCAGCAGAGTCTGTGCCTAAACTATGACATTAATCACCACTTAATCTTTGTTAGTCTAACTTCTTTTTAAATTTCTCAAATAGTGGAATCAGGCCTAGTCATCATTATAAAGACCCCTGTATGATGCTTAGGACTAGAATTTGTACGTGATCGTATGCCAAAAGAAAAATGCATCGTTTCCCTTTACACCCTAACCCCATAATAGGAAAGACTCTCTCCAAGAAGCTTCTTCCCAGTGTTCAGCCATCTCCATGAACTTGCAGGCACAGAGAGAAAAGAAATCATGTGCTTGAAACAGAAAGGAGAAAGATATGGTCCCATACAATTTAATGCCCACAGTGAATCTTGGCTATGTTCAAAAGTTGTTAAAACCTCCTTATTTATTTGAGTGCCTGGTACTGTGTAGCCAGTTCTACATGACACAAAATACTGAAAAAAGGGAGAAAAACAGCCATGCGAGTATTAAAGCAACTACTTCAATTACAAAACTGATGTCAGAACTCAGTTTCTCTCTGAAAACTTTTCTGATAAACCAACTCTCCAGGATATTTTTGTATGTGTGTAGAGACCAGACAGGAAAATACTCTCCTAGCAGGGACCATGCAGTGACTCACAATAAGTAACACTGGCTCTGCTTAGAGCCCCAGGAAAGCAGCCTGTTCAACTTGCAGAACCAGCCCTACAACATCTGGGAGAAAAAAAACCCAAAACCCAAACAACAAACCCACAGAAACCCAAACCTCCTTCTATAACTTACTACTTTGTTCCCCTCCTTTCAGTTCTTTTTGCTGACCCAGTTAGGTTCAGTTAAAGGGATACTGACATAACAGAAATAGTATCAGGTAAGCCTCTCCTAGAATGCTCATTTTGTGTTGTTTTGCTCATCTCTTTGAGTTTAAACTTGCAAGACAAAACATTCCACTTCCGTGTTCTTACTGCTCAGGCACACTGCTTGGTCTTCATCCCCTCCTGCACTGCTATTATGTTACCACAACTACATGCACAGAGTGAGTTCCAAGAATATATGGTAAACTGTCACTGTTTCCTTGCTTAGAAACAAAAAACCACCACAACGGTCTTTTGTAGCTGTAGTGCGAAAATATCAAACCAAGATAATTGACGTGTGTAGCGAAAGCAGTGATTAAACTGCTAAAGACATCTTTCTAAGTAAAAACTCAGAAACAACCCTTAAGGTTTTTTTAAAGCCTAAAAGCAAACATGAGACTTTTTCTAGTTGTGTTAGAAGTATGCAAAGTGAAACTTGGTATTTTTATGGAGGATGGGGGCAGCTGTTCAGAATGTCTGATGTAAGGCCATGTGGTCACAAACTCTGAAGAGATCAACCACCTTTCAAGAAGTCACATGGAGAACACGGCAGGGAACATTTACTTACTGTACTCGCCACACAAAAGTAAATGTTTTATTTCAGTCTTACTCTGAACAGTTCTTTGGCATTTCGTGCCATAAGCACAGTTCAGGTACCACTCACGGCATGCGCTTACACCGCAGCCTGACGCAGGGCAGGTGACAGCTGACTGAGACGGCTGGTTACGGATTACTCCCTTAACCTTTAGGACAGATCTGGGCCAAAGGTTTCTCCACCGCCAAAATGACGCGGCTCCTCGGCTCCCGCTGCGGCCTGACTTCCTTTGCGACCCTGAGGCTCCTCAAGGCCTGCGCCCAGCGGGCCGCACAGCGACAGGCCACGGCTTCAAAGCCACCGCTGCGCCCAGCGGGCCGCACAGGCCCTGTTCACGCTTCCGCACCAACCCGCCTCCGCCGCCCTGGCCCCCAACCGCTCCGCCGCCTCAAGAGGGGTCGCCCCGCGCCACCGCGTTCCCTCACCCGCCCGCCCGCGACGGAGCCAGGCGCACCGGGCAGTGAGCTGCGCGGCCCG
>VWZZ01003701.1:24644-64684 GCA_013399095.1 Psophia crepitans | reverse complement strand
CGGGCTGCCGTCTGCGCGGTCCTGCCGCGGACGCCTTTGTTCGGGAAACGGGCGCGCTGACCTTTCGAAACGCTCGTTAAGTTCTGGCTTTTAGGCGCGTCGGTAGTGCCGCCGCGTCAGCGCTGTTGGCTTTTGCGAAGTCCTTCTCGGACGGACACCTGAAGCGTTGGTGCCGTTCTCGGGAGTCTGGGTCCACGTGTGTGCCTGCAGCTGGTGGGGGTGGCGCTGGCCTTAAAATCGCTCTCGGGTGTTATTAACTTATAAGTTCAAAGCAGTTGGCCAGAAGGTAGCTAGAAAAATACGTGACTGCAGAAGGCGAAAGAGTGCCATGTGAGCGCAGGCCGGCTCTGGAAGCGTAGCTGCTCCCTGGTGATTGACCGGCTGAGGTGCGACAGGGGGCTTCAGCAGTTCCGTGGTGCTGAGCCTTGCCTGGAGCGTGCAAAGCATGATGTAATCCGACGTAATCCCACGGTTGTGTCGCTGCGATCTTCAGAGGGTTGGTTGGTTCTTTAGGTGGGAAACTTAGTGTTTCCTGTGTTTCCTTTTTTTTTTCAACCGTGCCATTAGGTTTTGAAATGTACAGTGTAACCAGCAGAATAATGTCTCTATATACAAATTAATTTTAATAATATTGCTTGGATTTGTGAGAATAGTACAGCTGTTTGCTTGTTTGATTAAAACCGAACTAACCAAAATGAAGTTTTGGTCCTATCAGGCTTCTCTGGTTTTATGTAGGTTGTTTTGCTCTGTGAAAACTACCTTAAAGAGTTACCTCACAATATTTCTTGGTATGCCTGTTTCATTATTGAACAGATGTCCTTTGTCTTCATTTCCAGACCTGCTGTGTATTTTTTTCTGAATAATTCTGTTAGTTTAATCTTTTTATATAACATTTATGTGAGCACTGTTTTGGTTCTTCCCCCACCCCCCGTAAATATTTTGTCCCTTTAACTGTTGAAGTAGTTGGAGGATGTTCATATCCTTCTGTTCCATTTTTAATATAATGCAGATGTTGAAATAAACATGAGAGTTTCAGTAGTGGCTTAAATTCAGTTTTCATTGTATTCTGCTCAATGAAGGGGTGAGGAAACCTTCTTTAGAGTTTCTTATTTCAGCAGTATGTAATGGAAAGTGATGCTTTAAAAAAAACTAACACAAACAACAAAGAAACAACCCCCCCACCAGTTTGAATATCTTGCCTGTTACAGTTAGAGGACCACTAAAATTTACAAATCAGCAGCTGTATTTATGAGTTTGACTTTGTCCTTGTGAGTAGTTCATATGAAATAGGTAATTTAAATATACAATTAGAATAATTTGTATTTAAAGTAAACATAAGATTTCTAGATAAGTGTTTGCAAGGGTTGGGCTAATACATAGTGAAGTACTAAAGACGTGATTAATAGGAGCCACACTCTTGTTGTGATTTGCAGAGGGAGGAGAACAGGAATAATTGCTTATATGAAAGAACCATATTTGTGTTATCCTAGAAATGGGAAGATAAATATTTGAGGTGTCCTTTCACCTCAGATAGAAAAGATAGACTTTTTCCCTCCCTCTTCTGTCAGCCATAATGAAAATGTTGCTTGGCAAAGAGTGGATTGAAATTACTGCCTGTGGGCAGTTTTACATTTGTCGTTTTCTGTGTTACTTTTTCATTCATAAGAGAGTTAGAGATAAATTTGATAAAATGATCTCGCCTTCCTTTTAAAAGCTGTCCCAGAAGGGTTGGGTGCTGCCACTTGGGCCTGTTTTATTTCATAATGAAATTGTAGAATTTTATCAGTTTTCCACAGTCTCTTCCACAGAATTTTCCTACTTAAACTATATGAAAAATGCAGTATAATTTTAAAGGACATATATTTCTCTTATTATGTTTGTTTTGTTGTTAGTAATGTTGCCAGCATTAGGAATTGTTTGCAGAACAGCACTGGCTTTTTTATTTGTACTGAAATGACAAATAGTAGGGTAAATAGTTATGTTGTTGGGACATGTTGACCTCTGCATCTGACAGCGCTACTGTAGTGAGCACAGAGATTTAAATGATGCATGCTCAGAAGGTGTTAGACTGTAACTTAGGTGTTCCCAAAGTATCTTAGGTGAATGAGTCCCATTAAAGTTATTAATCTGTACTTGTGGAACGGTACACTTAAGGGAATTTGTGGGCAGTGTTGTTTTTGCCCCAGTTTTAGTAGGAGTCCAGATAAAGCGTATGTCAAGCCCCTTTGTTATTACAGTGATTATTTTAATGCAACTTCACTTGTGATACCTTGTTGTCATGGTTTCACCCTGGCTGGCAGCTAAGCACCACGCAGTCGCTTGCTCACTCCCTGCGTGGTGGGACAGAGGGGAAAACTGGAAGAGTAAAAGTGATTAAACTTGTGGGTTGAGATAAAAATGGTTTAATAGAACAAAACCAAAAAGGTAAATAATAATATATACAGAACAAGTTATGAACAGCACAATTTCTTATCACCTGAAGTTGATGCCACACGCAACACTCAGCTGCCCAGCCTTCCAGCCAGCACGCGCAAGCAGAGCGAGACAAGGAATTCATTCATCATGTCCCATGGGCAGGCAGGTGTTCAGCCATCCCCAGGACAGCAGGGCTCCATCACACACATAATGGTTTCTTGAGAAGACAAACACCATCGTACAGAAGTCGATGCTGTGCCAGGCCCCCAGCTGCCCAGTTAGAAAATGGGATGTGGCATTGTATAGTATGGAATATCCCTCTGGTCAGTTCAGGTCAGCTGCCCTGGCTGTGTCCCCTCCCAGCTTCTTGGGCACCCCATGCTTTCTCATTGGCAGGGCAGTGTGAGAAGCTGAAAAGCCCTTGACTGCTGGGCAACAACTAAAAAAGATCAGTGTGTTGTCAATGTTCTCATCATAAATCCAACACACAGCACTACACCAGATATCAGAAAGAAAATATCCCTGCTGAAACCGGGACGCTTGTTCACTTTCCATAAATTATAATGTAAACTTAATAAAATAAATGATCTCTTAAGACTGTTGATGTCCAAAGCTTTTACCAAGGCTGGGTGATCCTAAATGAAGGAGATTTTATGAGTTTTAATGTTTACCATAATAATTTCTGGCTGGATGAATCATTAGGAAATTACATCACATATTTTCTAATGTTAAGAACACTAAAAAAACCCGCACTATTGGGAGGTAGCATTAAGTTTAGTCTCTCATTGAAGTATCAGAGCAGTATACCTTTTGAGGAAAGATAATACCTGTTTAGTTGAAGTTAAATTATGATATCTGGTGGATAACCACAAGCCTGAAATGCTGATTCAGTTGAACTTTCAAACAGTGATATCAGAATTACTGTATACACCCTGGGGACTCTCTCACATCCTGGTTCCATTCCAGATCCGGAGGTTAAGAACACACTCATGTGAATACAATGAATGACAAACCAGTTCCAGTATAATGGAAACATTGTTTGCATTTAGTTGAAGGTATCCTCCTGAGGAAGTTGAGTAGGTGTTCTGTGTCACATTTGTTCACTTAGTGATGCTAGGGATCTGCTGTTTTTCTTAGGTCTTTTGAGAGAAGAAATTAGCAAGTATTTGTTTTAAAGAAAATAGTTGTTGCTAGCCATGGTTTAGGTGGAGAACAACTCTGGAATCAGAATCTGTAGCTTCGGTAGGCAGCGTTTCCATTTAATTAAATGGATGCTATATAAAGGCTACGTTACAGTTTATTGTAGGGGAGCAATAATACTTTAGCCATGGTCTTCAGCATAACTCCTTTGCCATATGTGACAACAACCCATTTTTAGCACGTTTAAGCTATCTTGGGGCTCTGTACCACCTCAGCTGATGTACTGTGGTTATTGCAGTACTTCCCTGTCTGTGAATTCCACAGGCCAGCTTCCAGTCTTCTGAAATTACTTGGACAAATAGCAAATACTTTCTGAGTGAGATCATATTTGTAGTGTTGCTGGGCTGTTTATAGTTATAAATAATGTAAACTCCTGTTTTAATTCTTTGACAAATGGATTGGGAAGCAAGTAAGAAATTCTGTAGCTGTAGTTACATGCTGGAAGAGAGTGCAGTCTACTCTTCTTGGGAAAAACAGGCTATTTATACCTCACTTTTGGATGTGTATGTATTCTTCTAAATTTCGCCAATAAAATAATTCCCCTCCCCCACCTTCCTCCTAGAATAAATTGTATTACCTAGCTTTGGCCCTCAGCTTTTCTGAGAAGGTGGGAAAACTTACTCGTAACAGATGGGTTTGATAGTTTCTGATAGAAATAGAAGTGTGGTTGAATACTGGGTCATAAGCACTTCCTGGGAAAAAAAGCCTCCTGAGGCATTACAGCAGTTTGTCTGGGCTGTGAATATAAACTTTGTAAACAGAGGTGAAGGAAGCTGCTTCTCTGGTACTCACAGCTGCAAGAGAAGTAAAGAAGGCAGCCCAAGCCTTTTACCAATCCGTGAACCTCTTCCACAGACCTCTTCCAGTTCTTCTCCTGACTTGCAGGCTAAAATTAAAGATAATGTCCAGATAATCTCACCTGACAGGTGAGCTATTCCAAAGTTAAGTGACTACTTGTACTGACTACCTTACTGATTACATAAATACATGAGGTTGTTGTTTCTTTAGCTGGCAGAAATATGGTCATTTATTCAGGATCTTCATTTAAGAGACAATCTACCTTTTTACGGGGAGTGATCAGTGCACCCTTCCTGGTGTCTCTAAATCAGTAGTGTTCATCACCCGTATCCAAGAATCTGATTTCTATTTTGAAGAAAATTAGGGACTTGGGGTGAAAGCATTTGTCTGTAGCAGCCTTGGCAGAAAACATGGGCCTTTTTTTGGTGCCCTACAAAGAGCAGTAATATTCCAAGAATGCTCATGCTGTTTATTGGACAGTCTTGCTGTGCCTGTGTTTACTACTCTGCAAGTATACTCTGTGTAACTTTGTATGAAGTATGCAGGGAAGAGACCATTCATATATCCAAAATATGGATGGTGGTTCTGCGATCTACGTTCAACAGTTCTTACAGCAGTGTCCTTGAAGCTTTTCTAAAGAGAAATTTATACAGGCATGAACACTATGCTTGTATACAAGTTGCAACTTTGAAATACGATATAAATATCACCAAGTATTATAGTTAGCAGTAATAATTCATTGTTGGATTACCCACGTATCTCTGAGATGACATGGGACTGTGGGTGTCAGAAATCAGCTTGTTTTGTTCCCATTTGTTTACTTAAAGATGTAGCAGTCAAAGCTGGTACACGAACTGTAAGAATGTTCCTGTTTGCAGTGACCTGTCAGGAACTGAGCTTGAGACCTGTACCTAGATTTGGGATGGAAAAGTTGTTTTAGTTGAGATGAAACATCAGATCCCTTAACACAAGGAAAGTAGTGTAAATGCTTAGGTGTGCTGGTTTCCAGCCATAGCTCTTGACAGATTTCATCACTCTTCCTACCTCTGAGAAAAAGTATTGTCGGAACAAAGGACCTGCCTACCCCCTTTTCCCTGCTGGAAATTAAGAGGTCACAATGTCTGCGTTTCAGGGAAACTGTATCTTTACCTAACTTGCTTTATGTATTTACTTTTTTCTCCCCCACACTGTTAACAAGTGCTTTGACTTGGTAGTATGTATTACACTGATTTGCCAAATATCTGTGATAGAGCATTAGGGTTGGGATGCTTTTGTTAAAGTGCGGAATATAAATAGTTGTATCATTAATAGAATCCCAATTCCTGTATGCAATACAGGAAATTTTGGCTAATATCCTTGAAGGATTTGGAAACATTTATGTCATTGAGTGTGTGGAGCAATGAAGAGTTTATGGCTGGATTTTGGTGTACTGAAGGTCTACAGTGTTTGCTAAGCCAGCAGAAGCATCTTGTTTTGCCTCCTAAGTTTTGACCTTCATGTACCTTTCATACTACTGATACTGCTTGCAGGAGCCCATAACTCATGGTTGTAATACATATTCTCTGTATCTTGGAAATACTGTAGTGATTTTTGGGTGCAGAGATCTATATAGCCTTAGTATCCTGCAAAGATGGAAACATGTTTTAATTGGTCTTTATAACATACATATTTGTCAATGGGATGAACACTTCTCTTAATGGCTTAAGATGAGGGGCTTTTTCCCCAGAGAAGCTCCAAAACTCATGCTTGTTTTTCCCCTGGGTAATCATATTTTAGTTTTACTGTCTGGCTGGGCTTTAGAGTTATCGCTCTCCTTTAAAAAAGTACTTATTTTAAGTAGCTGATAATATCAAATAAGCTATTATGTAGAATTTTACCTATATATTTAAATCTACATTTTGTTAAATCTTTTCACTAAAATTATTATTATTATTTTCTAGAGAGATTAAGTTTATATTTTCCATGAGTTTTTTCTTTTATATATATATATATATAACTGTAACTAGTAACTGATACTACTTTCTTTTCCTTTTCAGACTAGAAGATGAATAATCTTTCCTTTAGTGAGCTGTGTTGCCTGTTCTGTTGTCCTCCGTGCCCAGGGAAAATTGCCTCCAAACTGGCATTCTTACCTCCTGATCCCACGTACACACTGATGTGTGATGAGAGTGGTAGTCGCTGGACTTTACATCTCTCAGAGCGAGCAGACTGGCAATATTCTTCTAGAGAAAAAGATGCTATTGAGTGCTTCATGACTAGAACAAGTAAAGGTAACAGGATTGCCTGCATGTTTGTGCGTTGCTCGCCTAACGCCAAGTATACTTTGCTCTTCTCACATGGAAATGCTGTTGACCTAGGTCAGATGAGCAGCTTTTACATAGGACTGGGTTCGCGGATTAATTGCAACATATTCTCATATGATTATTCTGGATATGGTGCAAGTTCTGGGAAGCCAACAGAGAAGAATCTGTATGCTGACATTGATGCTGCTTGGGTGGCTCTTAGGACAAGGTAAGACGTTAGTTGCCATTTTCCTTTTACAGTGTGCTTTTCAAGTGGATGTACTTCATCTCCATTGGTAAACAGAAAGGCTGTATTTTAGGATTAATGAATTCATAATAAAGATGACTGATGATGCCCTATGCTGAAGGCGTTGTCAGTAGCAAGCAGGAGTACTGATACACTAGAAAATTGAAATGGGATGAAATGTAATAAGGTACACTTCAGTTTTGAATTATTAGAAGATAATACTTACTGTCGTGGTTTGATACCTTCTCAGCTGGAAATCTCAGAAGGTAGGAGAAGGCCATAATTCAGATGCCCCAGAAACTGAGCCACTGGTGTGATGTGAGTGAAAGAAAATGTAGGTTGTTTTTTTCAGATAATTCCATCACTTGTTTTTTTTAGGCAGGAGCAGTTATAAGGGAACCTGATGAGACTGTTTGGATTTCTGTATGGTTTTCAGACCACTATCATTTCAGAATTCAGACTCCAAGCCACAGCATTTCCAAAGATAGCTTTCTATATAAACCAAAAACATGTTTTTATCTTAGCAAAATATGATGTATGAGAGAGGTTGTAATTATCTGTGTAAATATGTTATGGCTGGAAGAAAAAACAGGAATTTGAATCAGTGGTGTTAGCTCAAATAGATTAAAACTGGACAAGAAAAAAAGTGCAAATTGAAAGGATGTTTCAGCAGTTTCTGTGTTCTAAGCCTCTGGTTTTAGGGAGATAAAATAGTAAGATGAAAGACTCTGGAGGCGTTCTATGATACAGATAAGAATCTCAGGCACCAAATAAATGCATCACTGAATACCCACTTAAATTTGAGAGTATTCTTCAACATGGCTTGCTCTATTTAGAGCAATATTGTTCCTGTGTTACCAGCACCTAAACTAAAAAGATTACAGTATTTTAAAATACTGTGTAATCATAAGAATACATGTTCACCAAAACCTCCCGTTATATTGTGTATTTACCACCAAAAAGCTGTGAAAACCTATGTTTAGTGTAGAGCAGCATGTTATGGCTTGATCATTGCAACTTGGGCATACTGTTTAGTAATATAACATTAGGTATGTGACTTAATATAAGGCCATGTGTAAAGAATCTTTTAAGTCCTGAAGCTTGGTGGTAGTTGTAGTGAATTTAGAACTTGATCAGTGTAATATTGACCATTTTTCTATTCCTTTAGAGCAGATTACCCCTTTTCAGTGTTATAAATATTGTCTTGCAATTCTTTTACATTATAATAAAGATGTGATATGTCTCTTTAAAGAAGCGTATTTTCGTCATATATTAAAGTAGAGAGAATGCTTATCTTAAATCTCATACAGGTTTTCACATATTCAGCCTCATACATTCAGAAACATGTGTACTGTGTAGATGAGGTTTTGGCATTTCTTTTGATGGAAAGTTGAGATATAACTGGACATCCGTTCTGTAAGCCAAGACCTTCAACAGGTGCACTGGTGACTGTGGTTGTATTTGAAAGGTGATCTGGAAGATAGCCACTTGGTGAAATAGCCAGTAACATTGACTAAAAACATAACAGAGTTTGTGAACAACGTGGAAGACAGTCTGAATTGTTTAAATGTACCAGAAAAGGGAAGAAAACTAGATGGTAAAAATTAGTAATTTGTTTATGTCAGTTTGCAGACAGTGTCTTATGAACTAATTTGTAATTATTGTCTCTTCCTCCCCCTGATGAATTTCTGATTCAAAAACCTAAAACTTGAATTCTCGCTTCTATTCAGCAAGAATCCATAGTGTACCTTCCCTAATCAAATAAGATTGTTCGTTGTAATATCCCATCTGACAATGCCCTTTGCTGAACAGACATTGTCAGGGGAAACTCAAAATACATACTCCACCTATCTACTTTTCCCTCTTCAGGAATGACCTCACCTCAATCCCATTTGCTGTGCATATATTTTCTGTGTCAAAACCTCCTCTAGAAATGCATTATTCTGTAGCATATATGGAGCTTGGGTTGGTCTGCCCGACTTGTGGATTTCTCAAACATGACCTGAATTTTTCTGTTGCTTAAAAAGTCATTGGTATTATGAGTTTTCACTGTGGTACTTCCAATAACTTTCCAATTGGCAGACCTGATCTTGTCCTTGTGTCAGAATGCTGAGTGTAACAGAGAGAAGTTCAGCACAGGACTCTGCGTATACTGGCTCACACAGTTTGATTACTGGTCCATGGTATTCCATTGAGCCCAGAGACAGTGCTCAGCTATCTTTAAATACTTGATGAACATCTAAACCAGAATGGACCGTTTGAGCATTTGCTGCAGCATTGATTCACTTTTCTAGCATAGCCTGTTCTGTCAGTGTTACAGTGGCACCATCTTTAATGTTTTGTAATGCAGGTGCTCTGCAAAAACAAATTAATTCAGTGGATTGTTTGCAGAGTAGATGTAAGTATAGCTATAACTTCTTTGAAATTCATGTTGATGGGATTAGAGAAGAAGGGATCCTAGACTTTTAAACTGCCTCACAGATTGTGATAGGATGAAGAAAAGAATGGAGAAATTACTTTTGGAAGTTGGATGACAGCCACCCACAGCTCCCTGCATTCCCTTTCCTGAGAAATGAGGTCATATAGAACCCAGCATTAAAAGGTGTTTCTGGACTAATTGAAATGTTGATGTGGACTTCATTCTACAGTCAACACAGCTGCTTATGGTGAAGGTGCGTTAGTGTCAAGTTTTGTGTCTTGGAAGGGCAGTCCAGATGGTCATCTGTAAATTGGCAAAACTGTGCAGTGGGTACTGCACAGCTGGGGTGAAGTAGTCTGTAACTCATATTGAAAGTGATGGTGAGGTTGGTCCAATGCCACTTTCTTAAAAGTGGCTGCTGTAGGGATATTTGACTATTATAATTTATGTAAATGAATACAGAAAGCTAATTTGGCAGCAGATCAGAAGAGGTAAACAGTAGATGCGTATTCTGAATTGTGTCCCTATTTTTTTGCCTGCTCTGAGTATCTTAGTAGGACGCAGTAGCTATCCATGTGGATGCTGACTGTGGAAGAAGGCCAGGTGATTCACTGGCATTGTGTTTGGGAAAGTTGCACGTTATCGCATATTCATATGCATGGGACCATATAAAAGCTGCAAGTGAGAACATTCTTTTTCTGACTGTCATAGCTACAAAGTGTTGAAATGACAGGAGTCATTTTGGGATACGCCTGTTTTCTACTGTCCTGGTCTCTGAAGGCCTTTGATGACACCTTAGCAAGGGTGGAAAGGTTTAACCAGCTCCAGGCAAATGCAGGGCAAGTGGCACTCATTCAGAAACCTGAAGACTTGCTGGCATTGCCTCATGACCAGATTTACCTTTAAGATTGTCCTTATCATGGACTGTATAATAATTGAAGGGTAAATCTCACTATCAGGCTGTTGTGTCAAAAGTGGATGGAATGTCCATAATTTGAACAGCCAAATATAGGAATAATATCCAAAGTATTTGGATGTTGGCTGAAAGTGTTCTTACGAGAATTCACAAATTACATCTTTTTCATTCATATCTAGGCAGGTTTTTTGCTAGAATATGAGGTGCCTTAACTTTGCATATTTGGAGAGAAATTGATCTTATATTTAAATTGATAGGGAAAAGTAGCAGAATTTTTCATGAAGAGAAATATTGGCAATAAAGTATGTACCAGTAGCATTGCCTCATGAGAGAGAGGCAGAGGAGGTGCAGTTTGACTATATGCATTGCATGGTCAATGGGCTTGCCTCTCAAAACATATTTCCCTTTTTCTTCTAGCGATGTTATGTGTTGTATACACAAGAAGGGGAAGGTGCATCTGAGTTGAGGAAGAACTGTATGCTCATGAATTTTATTCATGGCCTGGAATGTTGATAGTTAAAGGTGTGGAGGATGTTCATGCCCTTCATGTTCTGCAATTTGCAGGTGTAATTTCGCGTATTATGTGCATGATGACAAAAGGTTCTGAAATGTGCATTGAAAATACCCTCAGGATGTTGCCCCTTGTTTCTTGTGCCACAAGCACTGCTGCCAGTTGGTTAAATGCATGTGTTCTAATAGCTTCATAAACAGTAGCATCTCTAGAGCACCCTCTTCATTAGTGTGAGCCTGAGAGGTACTATTGAAAATGTACTCTCCTAAAGTTGATTTTGCTGGTACTTTATTCTTGTAAAGTGAGCGAGTTTTCTAGATTAACAGAAGTGGTTCAGAGTTAAAAGGATAAGTTGCTTTCTGTCTCCATTAAATACATCAAGGACAAAACGGCAAGGTACTCTTAAAAGCCTGCAAGTATGGTAATTGCAGCTGCTACGTGGTAGTTAGAGGTAACTGAAGTTTAAAAAAAAAAACCAAGCCACCCACCAAAACAGCCAAAACCCACTTTTTAACAGCCAGACACGCATTTTGTAGTCTGCATGTTGGACATCATGGTAATGTGACACATATCCAATGAAAGTATATAATATGATGAATATTCAATGTAAGTAATGTATGTTGTATGTCCAATTGAGGTGCTCGAGGTAGGGCCGGATGGGGTCTTGGGCAACCTGATGTAGTGCAAGATGTCCTTGCTTGTGGCAAGGGGCTGGACTAGATCATCTTCCAACCCAAACTGTTCTATGATTCTACGAAAATAAAAAAAGGAGGAGGAAGGGCCAGAAAAGAGGTAGATTGCCATAGGTGTTTAGTAAACTGCAGAAAAGGTCTTGTTACAGAGACAGAAATACAGAAGAAACAGGGAAATGGTTTCTGCTACAGCACATCGTGATGTTTGTCACAAAAGGGAAAAAAAAAAAGAATGTTTCATTGCTGTTTACTAGTTCTTTTCCTGCCAGAAGCTGGAAGATCAGGCAGGAGTGTTCAGGGTTACCTCTTTTACAGCATTCTATATCTGGTCAGCATATGTAGGCTGGCGGGTGAGGATACTGATTTCATTAGTCGCCCTGTGTTAGCTTGGGCCCTGATTCTAGGGAGTGGTCTGATGGTACAGCTACAAAGATTTATTGTCTTGCTCCTTCCTTGAACCCACCAGCGGCATGTTATTTCTTGCCTGGATGTGAAGACAGCTGGCACAAAGGAGCAGAAAAGCACTTGTTCCTCTCTTCCCAGAAGAGATTAATTTAGTTCACTAAACTAGTTGAAGTCCAATGAGGAGTAACACGTGGCTGAAAAAGTAAATAGGAAAGTGGTTTTCTGTTTGAGAGCTTCGCTTCGTAGTGACGTTAACCTGCACCTTTAATGTGATGATAGGGCAGAAGTTTGTGAATGCTGTGGGAAGATGAAAAATGCTGTGGGTAGTCTTTAAACCGTGGAAAATATTTATCTAAATTTTATGCCAGATTCAGTTAAGAATAACTTGTCCCTGAGGAAGAGTGCTTTCTCAGATGAGGCACATCTGTGCACAGCTACTTTAAAGATTTTGTTCCAAAGTTCTTTCTGGTGATTATGACCTTTTTTTTTTTAAAAAAAAAAAACAACAAACACCTCAACAAAAAACTCCAAAGAAACCCCACCACACTATAAAATTCCCACCAATTCACTGCCAACAAGCTGAAGGCCTATCTGTTCTGACACAAGTTACCTAAGGTTACTTGAGTAGACAATAATGTTTATATTACCTCTAAGATCAACATAATGAGCTTTCAAAGATATCAACAGTTTTGAGAGCATGTCTCTGAGCTCCTGTCACCAGAACAGTTTCTTATATCATATAGCTCTGTAACAGTCATGTCCCTTTCTCAGGATGGCATATAAATCTGTTTCCTGAACTAGTTGATGAAGCCCAGTGAAGGGTAACATGTAGATGAAGGTGCAAATAGGAAAGTGGGTTCTTCTGTTTGGTGATAGCTTAGCTTTGCAGTGACATTAACTCCATACCTGAGGAAATGTGAGTGTGGTAATTTGCAGAGTTTTTTATTTGAGAACTATGTTATGTCATACCGTGCTGTGCAAACTCCATGCCATACTAATGACGCAAATTGTCAGGTATTAATGTGAGTTTTGTTCAGATCATATGAAAGAGATAAAGGCCGTACTGTACTTTCAGAATGGACAAATGTGATTTGAATAATTTAGAATTGGGAGATTAATTCTAAAAGGATAAGTGCTAGGCTGTTCTCCGGTGTTTCAGAAGAGATACAGAGATAATTAAGACCTTGCATCTGTTTTGGCTTCAAAGCTTTAGTTTATTAAATTTATGCATTTTTGTGTTGAAATTTTGAGAAAATCTTTGCTAATCAGAATGTTTGATTTTTATTTTTTCTTACTCTCTGAGGACTGCTGTGAGGTGGAAGGCTTGCCTCTAGGTCCGGGCTGATGAGAGTGTCTTAGTGTTTTAGAACTCTTAATTTGATTATGATCCTGGAAACTCTTTCTAGGAAACATTGACAGTAATCAAGTAGTCATGATACAAATAGATACTGTGAATATATCTATGCTAATACTTCTACAGTTTTTATGTTTCACTGTAGCAGAATACAATTTAAATAGATGAATAGTTAAATAGACAATGCTAGTGGTAAACAGTGGATTTTAACCCCAGTTTAGAAAGCTTATTGGAGTGCCTAATGAATTCTGCTAGTGATACTTAGATTTCAGTAATACCAGTTGAAAAGTACTTGTGGATTTTTGTTCTTTGGTAATTTGAATGTCTTTGTACTTGTGAATCATCTTTTTTTCCTAATGTTTCTGATTTTGAGGCTTTTAGACTTTTCTAATTTTAGTGTTTGGTGACCTATACAGTTACCATACAGTTATTTAGCCATATTTATAAGATACCGGGCAATTTTTCATTACTTCTGTTTCTCTGGATTTACCAGAGCTATGCAAAATATACTAATTTGAGAACTCCTCTGTGGGTACTGGTGTTGTTTTCTAGCTTTGACAGAAAAGATGTATGCATTTACTGTGGAAGAGGTAACAGTTCCACTTTCCTTCACTTCAGTTGAAAGTAACTGATCATCAGTCCTTTTAGGATTATAATCAGTAGGCAAACATTAAACTTAGTTTATGCTGTTCCACAGTGGTGTTAGGCTAGTCTGCTCTAACTGAGAAAGATGAACAAGCTTCTGATAATGCATGAGAACAATGGGGTTTTTTTTATTTTCTTTTTGTAATGCAATGAAGTATCTCTTCCTATTGAAGGTGCTTCCTTTCCTATATAAGTTAAACAATGGCAGCCAGATCGATACACTTTTGCAGTCTGAACCTGTGTTACGAGTGCTTTGTTAGTATAGATCAATGTATTAACAACTCGCTTCTCCTGTGGCCACTGTTCTTGCCAGCGTAACATTCTGTTTCAAGGTTTTTCCAGAGTTGCTAGGGAACCAGCTGCTCTTTGTCCACACTAATACAGAAAAATTTGAGATCTAACTTGTGTAAGTGTCAACTATATGTGACACTCTTGTTTACCTCACTTAATTGCAGAAAAAATTAGTGTCTTCATCTTACTAGAAGGGAGGCTTTGATTTTGAATTTCATAGTGCTTATTGGACTGTCTTAATTGTGGGTTAGGGTGGGTATTCCTCTGCATGTCAAATCAACTGTGATAAGAAAGAAGCATCTCGGGTATTGCATAGAACGCATAATATTCTGACCACTGTTTGTATGGGCATGCTTTAGGTCCCACTAAATTGCTGAGCAATGTTACTGGCTTGCAGTTTTCATCCGGTATCAGATTAAAGCCAAACAAATTTTTGCATATTTGATTACACTCCACTTGATGATAAACCTAGAGCTGATAAGGCTTTAAGCTGTCTTCTGTTATAGGTCCACTAGAGTAAAGTCTTTCAACTGGTGTACGAGTCACAACTGCATTCACAAATCCATATTAAAAAAATAAACCCATATTTCAGTATCAGTCAGACATAAGTCAAAAAGAAAATACTACAAATACAGAGTAAATAAATCCCTTTAAGTCAGGAATGTTATAGCGTATACTTGCTTATTCTTCTACTAGATCATATTTTATTGTTTATCCTCTTCAGGAAATTTTCGTCTCCAGAAATGCTTTTTTTGTCTTCCCATGTAGTTGCGTTTTGTCTGTTTTACTGCATGTGCCACTTTTGTTAACATTTTTAATTTTCTAGGTACGGAATCCGCCCTGAAAATGTGATTATATATGGCCAGAGTATAGGAACAGTACCATCCGTGGATCTTGCTGCTAGGTATGAAAGTGCTGCTGTAATTCTTCATTCTCCGCTGACCTCAGGAATGCGAGTAGCTTTTCCTGATACAAAGAAGACCTATTGCTTTGATGCATTCCCAAAGTAAGTTATAGAATTTTTTTATTCTGCATGCATTTTTTTCTGTATTACAGAAGTTTTGGACTAGGGGAACAAATAATATGGCAGATTCTCTGAAATTTCTTTCAAAGGTTTAAAACAGTTGGAGAAAAATGAGTGAATAACAATGAGGAACATGTGATTTGAAGGAGTTTACAGAACTTTGTAAATATTCTAGGGTTTTCACCTTTCTAATCAATTCAGTGGCTATCTGTGATTAGTTTTCCTATATGTAACCCCTAATATCAGTAATTATAACAAACAGTTCCAGTCTAGTGAATTGTTAACCTGGGTAACTATGAACAAAGTCTTTCCTGTATGTTTCTCAACAAAGTCTTTTCTGTATGAACCAAAGACTGGAAAATTAAGTGGACCTTAACTGGAGAAAATTCCTGTCATGTATATTAGAACTAAGCCACTGGTTGGCCATTAGGGACTGGTACACTTGTCTCAAAGAATTACTTCTATTTTGAGCATTTAACTTCAAAGACTTTTTTTCCCCATAGATGGTCAAACTTTAAGTGCTAAAATTCTTTCACTTCTGACAAGCACATTTTTACTGAAAAACTCTGAAGTAATATTTTCATCAGTCCAGTGACTTTGATTTTTTTTTTTTTGAGTGAACACGGTAATGAATACCACTTTTAGATGGACTGCTCTGTTATTCGATTTTGATAGTTTCCAGTAGTGTTTTTCCTTTCTGTATGACTTTACATGTGCCGCTGTAATGGCTTCTAGGGTATTGATAAGGTTTGATTTTCTAATTATTTAAACAACTTCAGAGTTAAGTCGTTAAAACTAGAATGTAGAATTAAAAAGTGAAATTATCAAATCTTTTTGAAGGACCAGACTGTTAAAGTTCACTACGTTCATAGATATAATCTTTTTCTTACAGCATTGACAAAATTTCTAAAATAACATCTCCTGTGTTAATAATCCATGGGACTGAAGATGAAGTAATTGACTTTTCACATGGCCTAGCATTGTTTGAGCGCTGCCAGAGACCTGTAGAACCACTGTGGGTAGAAGGAGCAGGCCATAATGATGTGGAACTCTATGGACAGTACCTTGAAAGATTAAAACAATTTGTATCACAGGAACTGGTGAACTTGTAATTTTCTTTGTATATTTACATGCTTTTTTTCATTTCACTGCAGAACTGCACAACTTGATAAATACATAACATAAAACCTGAAAGTTGTGTTTTCAAATCATCTTGGTTGCCTTCCATAATTGTACAGGTAATGATTTGTCAACATAATTAATGAAGGTTTTAATGCCAGTATTATAGACTGGAATTACATGATCATACAGTGAAGCTTGGCAGTTCATACTACTTGGTGTGAGGTTTTTTCTTCTTAAATGTAAAAAAAAAATCACAAGAAGTACTGTATGAAACTTTAATTATATAAAATCAAATGCTGTAAAAGTGTTGCCAAATGCTTTAGCATATCAAAAACAAGTTTATAAATATTTTTTAAACATCTCAATGTACTGTGACTTACTCTGTTGCACAGGTGTAAATTAAAAACCAGATTTCTAAGTAGTTGTTCTGTAAAAGTTTAATAGCCATGAAGTTTGAGCAAATACTAATGTATGTTATAAGAACAGACAGTCACTGGAAATGACCCATGCCCTGTTATAGGGGGAGGGGTTCAAAATAGATCTCTTTTTCCCTATGTTTCATACCTTTTGTGCTTAGTTTTACTTTAATTTTGTTCTTGTGATGTCCCTTACTTTTCGGGTTAAACAAATTTACCCACTCATGTTCTCAGCAGTCCTAATCTTGCCAAAATAATGTTACAAGTTGTTGTTGTAACATAAATACTATTCATGTGATTGCTACTGAGGCCACTAAGTACTTCATTGAAACCAGTAAGACTTTCAGAACCTAGAAGGCTTTGTGGACAACATAGTTTTCAACATTGATTGCATAGAGATGCAATGAAGAACCTGGAAGTTTATCCAACTTTGTAGCAGACAATTTGCAAGTTTGCAGTTGTCTGATCAGGCTTACTTTTGGATGTTTAGTGTAAAAGCTTATTGCTTTTTGAGTATTGTATGGAAATCTTACTAATTGCACCTGGATGGGGAAGGGGCAAGAAGAGAATGTTGATTTTTCTATTAACTCATAACAAAATAAACTTTGTAAGTTGCCTTTCCCTTGAATGCATTTTGCTTGAATAAAGCTATGAAAAGTAAACTTAATTATATGTAGCCTATTTGTAAACAAAGTAATATTCCAACAATACACACTGTGCTTCTAATTTTAAGGCCTTATGTAGTTTAATTGTTCTGCTTGTTTTATGTGATTGAGACTATTGTATACCTAATTGTAGCTTCAAGTATTGTGAAAACTTTGATTAAGATGTGTTGATTAACAGTAAACAATATTCCACACACTTACTGTTCTTCCTTCCTTTTTTAAAAAGAAATAGCAACAGTTGCTTGTGATATCAAAATAATGAGAATTCCCCATTTGCTCTAGGAAATCTGAGAACTAACGCAGTAACTCATTGTGAATTGTGAGCACAGTTATCAGCAACTATTGTTCTGATCACCCTCCCACTACCATTCCTCATTTTATTACTTTCTACTGTTCAGCATACAGGTTTTCTGCTGCAGGGCTACTTATAAACAATCTTCTGTAATGAATTCAGATTTAGCTTTCTTTGAAATAATCTGTGACTTCTTCTCTTGTGCACTTTGGTTTGTTAAATGAATAGAAAGAAGTTTGAATTTGTTCTCAAGAAACTGGGCTCTTGTTTGTCTTTTTGGTCAAGTGTGCTTCAGTGTGTTCTGGAGTTCAGGTTAGTATTCAGGCTCAATAATATTGGTCTTAAATATTTTCATCCTAATCTAAGATTTTGCAATTGGAAGTGTGTTTAAGTAGATATGCAACTTTATTACATCATACTGTATACAGAGTTTAATTTCATTTTCTTACTACCTCCAGTCCTATCTCTGATTTAGATGGAAATCGTTACCATTAAGTGGTTAAGTGCTTTCTTTGTGATGAATGAAGTCTGTTTTGAGAGTCCTCTCGAAATTCACAAATAAAGAATGTAGAACTTCAATGAGTGATACAGATTGGCTGATAGTACTGTAAATTGCCGGCAAATGATCAAGTTTCATCACAAAACTATCTGATTGTGCTAGGGCGTATTATGGCACCCTGTAATTGGAAAGACAGAAAAGGTGGCTGAGCAGCTTTGCTGCTTTTGTTTCTGTTTTGTTGAGGCAGAACAAAAGGCCTGACTAACAGTGTTTTGTCTTCAGTAGATGCAGCTGTGCTGGATTACACTGGTGAGTAAAAGTTCTGGTTTCTTTGGGGACACTAATGCATGGTTAACTATTGCCAGTTTGTTCTGACTTGTAGTTTACACCCAGATTTTTCAGACTAATTTATTATTTTTTTTATAACTGAAGGAACTAAAATTGGGTTTAGGAAAAGCCTAGCTTGTAATGAATGAGAATCGTATTATGGTAACAAATCTATAACCGACATAAAGCAACCTTGAGCTGTTGCAGCTAGGAGGAAAACATTTGACGTGGTGGTTGTCTTGTTCTTAAACCATCCTTTAGTGAAATTGACAATGGGATGTTGTTTTATGTTATAAATGCAATTGTTTCTTGATAAATAAAGAGTTGATTCAGCATTCATTAACAAGACAATGTTGTATTTTAGGGAAAAAGAAAAGAGCATTTTGTGAACCACGTGGTCTTGTGAATTTTTTTTCTTTGAGACAGATATTTGACAAATATCAAACCTTGGCAAATCAACTTTAAAAACAACTGAATTTATGTAAAATATGGAATTACCTTCTAAAGGTGGGGTCCTTTGAGACATGTTTTGCTGTCTCACGTTCCCAGCTGCACACTAAAAAAAAACACAAAACAAACCTCCTCTCTCTTTAGTGTCTGCTTGCGGCAGCAAATTCTAGTGTATGTTCAGTTAGCTACTCTTATTGATGGATTTCAAACTGGTTTTCCTTCTCAAGCTTTTGTAGTGAGGAAAAAAAATCAAACCCACAAAACCCTGCATGTTTACTTTTGGCCTCTTTTAATTGGATGACATTGTGAGCTGAGCCAGCGACTTTGTACCTGTCATATTCCAGGTTCTACAGATACAAATTTTTCCTCACTATACAGTAGGCATTGTTAATACCTTAAAGACATAAATAAGGAGTGTAGTGTTTGAGAACCAGAGGAAAAAGCATCCTGTGTAAATAGGGGGCTGACTGCTTGAAAGCAGCCTTGCAGAAAAGGAGATGGGGATCCCACTGGAGAGCAAGCTGACCATGAGTACTGTCCCTTGAGAGGACAAGAGACGATAAGCACGCACTGAAAAACAAGAAAACCAATCTGAATACCAGAAAACAACTTTTTTTCCATCAGGGTAGTTAAACACTGGAACTGATTGTGGTGGTCTCATCTTTACATATACTCAGAACGGAGCTGAGCACAGCCCTGGGGAACTTGCTCTAGCACAAGTGTTGGACTAGATGGTCTGAAGGGGTGCCTTTCAAATTCAACCATTCTGTGGTTTTGCCAAGTATCGCATGCAAATCCTTTAGATGTTTGGCACTATATCCGTTTGTGTGCCATCACCGTACACCAGCTCAGAAGTGAAGACTCTTGAGTTAAAAGAATTATCTTGATCTTAGTTCTCCCTGCTTTTGATGGCTTATTTTTCAGCAACAGAAAGCAACAAGACGACTGCTATGGAAAAAGCCCTTTTTGTATTCATCGCGAGACCATCACTGTTTGATGTGCTGTTGCCGAGACTGGACTCTAATACCAAAATTTATGCTGTAGACAGTGTCATCAGAGATCACATTGCTACCATAAGACCAAAGGAAGATTGAAAAGCTGGATGTAAGTTATAGGCGTGCTATCCTGAAAGGAGAAAAAGTGCTTGAAAAGTGTCTTAAATGTTCTCAAAGGTCGGAGCATTGCATTCACAACTACTACTATTCTGTGTGCTTGGCAACCAGCAGAGGAGACTGAACGGAGATAGGGTTGTTTTATTAAAAATAGTTAATAAAGCTCAGCCTGCTTCGTTTGAATATTGTTTGTAAAACAAAAATGAAAAGCTGTTTGTCTTTGGGGGGAGAGCGGAAGGTTTTCATGAGCTACTAACTGTGCATCAGGCTTGCTCCCCCTCACTTAAACGGTTCAGATAACGTTAATGTGAAAACCAGTTGAGTTTAAGTAGCACCAGATAGAAATTTCAGCATGAAATACCTTTAGAACTCTTAACATAGTGAACTTTGCATTGAGAGAATGTTAACTGCAGAGTAGCCATAGAAAGAAGCAATGTTTCCTTGTGAAGAAATTCCATTGTATAATGATAATAAGTTCTACACTACACTTTTTTTTTTTTTATTCTCAGGTAAGACCTCTTGTTCTTTCTTTCTGTGAAAGGAAGTAAAATTCTGTCATATCTCTGGTAAAATGGCATGGAAAATGCTATAAGAAAGAAGATGGTGTAAACAAAATGCTCTTGAATACTTATTGCCCTGCAGTGAGGAAGGGGCTGACCTTAAAAGTATCACAGCATCAACTGCTTCCTAGAGGTATTAGTAAGGTATCTTAGTCTAATAATTTATTTCAAAGTAATTTGAAAACCTCAAGAGGGTTGTGTTGCCTAGAATAGGTTTTGTGGTTGGTAAATGAGGCATCATATAAATGGTTGTAATTTTCATGTTTCACTTTCAATTTTTCTGTGGGTTTTTTTTTTTTTTTTGTTCATAGAAGACAAATAGTTTTCTAACCTTTAGCACTGAAGAGAAGACCTGGAAGAGAGGTTATTGGAGATGAGATAGTCGATTTGCCTTCCTATTATTCTAGCAGCTATGTGCATCTCAACGTAGGTAGCTATGCGCCGTCTCCTCCTAGAGCGTAAGATGTACTCATATGAATGGAATCAGGCTCTCATATTGGAACATTTTTTCCTACAAAACCACAAATGTTTTTGCCTCAGGTTTTCTACTGGAGTCAGGTAAATGGTGGATTTACTGCATTGCTTCAAAACAGAATTATACTGAAGATCCAAATAAGTCTTATGCTAGAACAGCATTTTAAGTCATTTGATCAGTAACTGTCTAGTACCTGAAAGACGTAAACCAGCAGTGTAAGTTTTTCTCAAGCTCCTTAAGCATTGCAAAGGTCCTTGGTTGGGCAAGTCATCTGCTTTTAAAGATCATACAGTCTAAGGACACTTTAAATGTAAAAAGAGTTCTAAGGGGAGTGTGGACTCAAAATCACCAGCAGCTTTGTCAGAGCATTACTGATTTGGAGACACATACGATGTGTTGTGATTTTGCCCCAAATCTTGATTAAAATAAGTTTGCTAGGTTCGTTTTGTAGATGCTGCATGCATACTACTCAGAACAGCAACTGAACTGTGCTGGTCACTGGTTTGAAATGGCCTCCCAGGATGGTGCTATTTTGTTATGTTAATGGCCATGGTTTAATTTAATCACAAAAGATTTGGATAATAAAACCTAAGTGGTAAGGCATTGTGGTTTCCAGACCTTTCTGCTATCCAAGATGGCACGTGGTGGTGCTAAATACATAGTTCACTTCTTTATTGAAATATTTGTCCAACTCCTTTGTAGCATGCTGTACAGAGACGGGCAAAGTATTGCATGGTTTACTTACCAGAATTCCATTTGTGTTGTAGTATCTTTTACAGTTAGCAACAAGGTTGAACAAAAGCCACTACCTGTCAGAGGCTTTGTGGCCACTCAAGTGTTTTGACACAGGCCATACCATACACTTGGAGCCAGAACACCACAGTCGAAGAATGCAGCTGTGGAAAAGTGTATGAGCTCCTGTTCTGCAGTAGTTATAGAACCCAGTGCTTTCTGCCCATCATAGCAGGTGTCTAATAGATAACCTGTCATTCTGTCATGATTCTAAACAAAAAGAATTGGAGTAATTCTAAAAGGATGATACTTAGGCTGTATTTTATGTTTCTCTGCAGTCACAAAGGCTAGAGGGTTCTGTTCTAAGGAAAAGTTGAGATTCACTTATCAGTTGCTAGAGGTCTTCAGACACGTGAGATACCATAAGGCATGATAAAACCATGAGGACTGGCAACTCTGAACATGCAATCCTGGAGGGACCTCCAGAATAATGCCAACAAGGTAAATGCTAAGTCTAAGCCATGATCCTTTCAGACTGTGCTGTTACAATGCGTTACTGTCACACTAGGTTTTCACTTAGTAACAGTAAGGAGATGTATTTTATGTAAGGCATTGTTGTGAATAACAATCCCATTGTATTGGCCCACGACACTCTGATCTGTGACGTTTATGCTTGCTTTCTATAGAAATATGCATGAACAGGTTTGTTTACATGAATACGCCACTCTAAAAAGCAATCATGTATGAACAAGAGTGTTCATGTGCGAACAAAGCCATACGAGACTCTTCTGATTATTGCTTCATCAGTCTTCCACAGCTCTTCTGGCCCGAGCTGTCTCTCTTTCTGCGTGTGATGTGTGAGGACTTGGCCACCCATGAGAATACATGTGCTTAATAGCAATTTTGTTGTTCTTCTATATAGAACTTTATCAGTTGTTCCGAATTTTAATCATTACTGTATGACTTTAGTCAACAATTGGATTTTATAAGTAACCAGGAATCACTAAGGTATAGTTGTATGTTTAAGCGTGTGATTAATATTTTTAAATATACACATTTCCGTATTTCACTGTCAGTGCACAGAAGACTGTTAGATGTATACCTGTTGTATAATTGTGTAGCTTCACTGGAGTCAGTTCTGTGATCATTTACGATAGCCAAGGATTTGATTCTTACTCATAGTAAATGATCTGTCTGCAGTGCTTTTCTGTGCTTCCCTTTGATGGTTCGTAGTTCGTTTCTTTGTTGTTTCTTTGTTTTTCTGTTGCATAGGTCTAATTAAAGAAGCAATTTGGTTATGATGATGGAAGCTGATCCACTCCATTAGGCTTCCATGAAATGTACAGACATCTGTTTCCACATCTAAGTTTTATATTATTGCAGCTTTCTGCACATATACTCCATGTAGAACAACAGAATATGGGTGCAAAATAAACTTTTTTACTTAAGCAAATGTTTGAATTTCTTTTCTGTCAGTTTTTCTGCAATAACTCTGTGACATTTTACCCACAGTAAATGCAGAATTACATATGCTTCTTTCCTGTAATTGTATCACACTTTCACGTGGGTTGGAACACAAACAGATTAGCAACTAATGCACAGTAAATGCTTTTCTTCCAGTAAATTCTCTTTAAAAGTGCCCTAGTGTGTCAGATAAGGTGTCCGTCTGTCCCAGTATTCCGTCTGCAACATCGGTAGTCGGAATTGCTCTTTAGGAAGAGCTTGCAGACCTGGGTTGCAGATCTGTTGTCAGGTCTTCTCATACTCCACTGCATCCTAAATTACAGAGGTGTTAGAGGGTACATCCAAACGTATGCCCTTTAATATCTGTTTAGCTTTTGTGTGCAGATTTGTTTATCCCCTTTTTGAACTTCTCGATACTGTTGTTCTATGGCTACAAATCCAAGAATTTCATTATTCACTTTCTTTTCTCTGTTTTAAGTCCATTTAAAAATTTCACTCCTAAATGAGTGTTCTCCATGTTGTTTTTAGGATTTGGTGAACAGTTTTGCCATCATCCTACCCCTAGCAAATTTCGCTCTATTTTTCTTTGTAAAGCAAGTACTTCCTCTCCTTAATAATTTTAGTTTTCCTCTGCTATGTCCTGTTTGAGAAGCAGTAATTAGAGCGCACAAAGAAACTGCATTGCTGAAAATATGTGCACATGTGCGTGAATAATCTGATAAAGCGAGAAGACTCATTGTGTATAAATACAGAATTTAGCACTTGCCCCTTATGGATCAATGATTCTGTAGACATATTTTTATTTACTTTTGAGACCATTAGCATAGAAAAGTAGATGACATTTATGGAACGTGGGTGCTGATACTGTTTCTGCAATAGAATCATTCAGAAAAAACATTGCTAAGAGGAATTATGTCAAAAAAAGGCGAACATTCTCTCGAAAGCACTTAGATTTTTATTTTTTTTAGTATCTATGTTCACGTTTTTGGCTTACACTTCACAGTAACTGATAATTTCTTATGCCATTGTGTATCTTGAAACACCTAGAATAATGACTTTTCGAAAATTGCAGCAGTAGGGAAACAACTAAATAAATAATCTCAGATTTCAAAGGCTTTTCACCACTAAGTCATGTAGTGATTGCTGCTGTAACCATACTTGAATTAAAGTAACGTGCGCTGGCATGTAATTGCCATCTGTGAATATAGAAAGTCTTCCCTTGAGTTTGGATTGTCTTGTTCCTCAGCCACAGCTCTCAAACACAGGCGTTTCTCGCTGCAGATTCTGACCTCCCTTTTTTCACCCTTGCTCTCTCTCTCGCTGTCCCTATGCTGGTCCCCATGCTTCAAGAGCCAGCACGTCCTCCCAGAAGTCTTCCAGCTTGCTGCCAGAAGTGGATGAGGCTCTACTGGCGGCACGCTGGATTCTGTGTTTCAGTGGCACAGAGGACCTCTGGCAGGAAGGGACGTGTTGCAGCAAATGGTCAGCTATTCCTGCTTTCGTAAGGGGAGATCTGTTGCCAAGGGATAGGGTAGCCGGAAGGCTGGAGGAAACAGAACACTACAAAGGCATGTCTCTGCTTCCAAGTATTTCTCTTCCATGTTGTTAGGGGAAAAGAAAACAACAGGAAAGAGAGGATGTGGAAAATACAAAGTCCCACTGGGGAAAATAAATAAAATAAAAAAGGTTAAGGTTTGGGGGGCGGGGGGAGGGCGGCGAGGAAGGAAGTAGGCGATGGGAAGGCTTGAAGATGGGTCTGCAAATCAGATAAAAGGGGATTGTGGTTTGGTGCAGGAGGGCAAAAATAGTAGAATGAGACAGAAAAGGGGGATGCTGGGAGTATGGAGGGATTATGACAGAACTAGGCAAAATGAGAAAAAAGAAAAATGAGAAGGAAAAGACAAAAGGAGCTAAGAGCTTTTTGGCTTTATAAAATAAAACATTTTTTACAATAAAAATTAATCCAAATGGGAGTGGAGAAATTAATAGATGGAGAAGTGTCAAATATAATGAAAAACAGAGGGGAAGAAGATAAATGGAAAAATAAAAGGAAGCGGAAAGTGGTAGTGGGGGAGGGAACACCCTACAAATTTACTTCTTTTTTCCAATTCCTGTGTTTTGTCATATGTCCTTGAGGAATCAATTTATTCTGATAAAAGAATTTAATGATGGCTCATCCTCTGCTTCTGCTCACTGATACCGTTACTGTACTATGACTTGACCAGTGGTCTCCAAATGTTTGTGGTCATGGACCTTTATCAGTAAAACATTTTTGAGCATACATCCCTAATAGATGTATATTTGCTTGTGCTAATATATTACGCACATTATAAAACATATGCAAAAATAGAAATTAGAAAAAAGGATAAAGATGAAACAAACACTTTTAAAACTATTTTATTTATTAATGGTAAGAAGCATACATTCCTGCACCCCAGTGGATTGTCTTGTGCGCACCCTGGGGTATATTCTCCCCTACCACCACAGTAGTGATTGTCACTCCGAAGTGACACTTCGGAGACCACTGGGCTGGACCCTAATGCGATGTCTAAAGCTTCGTCATGAGCTCTCTCCAAAGCTATTGCTGACATTTCTGATGCCCTTGGTGATATCATGAGTTGCATGGCTGTCTTGTCACAGCAGTGGAATCTGTTTCTAGTACTGCGCAGGAACAGATTCTGATATAGCTAGTTGGGACAATCAAAATCAAATACATGATCACGCAGTCTGACCACGCTTGAATTTTCTAGGTTCTTGTCATTTCTACTGGCTACAAGGATGGAAATAAGTTTTCAAAAAATATGCACATCCTACTGGAGGCAGTGGCCATGACTTTAGAAATTGAGAATTTTATTCTATTTAAGATCTTCTGTATTTTTCTAAGATTCTTCGCAAAGTAGGATCACTAAATTATAGTGAGATTTGTACGTTCTTTGCTTTAGACCTGCAATCATGCTTTCAGTTGCACAGCTAAGATTAGACTAACTGCTTACCCCTGGGTAACTTTATTTACATTTGTTGCCTCTTAATTTTCATATTTATTTAATGTAACACATTAATGTGACATCCAAAACTTAACTAATAAATCATAACAGGCTTTCTTGAGAAGGGTAAGTCTGCAAACACCTGCCTTCACTTTGTAACACTGGAAGGTTACAGCTCTAAGAGGGTAAGCGTAGACTTCTGTTTAAAGAACATTTCTTTACTTCTCTTTAACATTTAAGTTTAATGTTTATAAAATTTATTTTCTTACGCCTAAATCAGCAATTTCAAGCAGTAACAAAAGGCAAAGGTTGGTAGTGAAACAAAAAGTATGCTAAAACAATGTATTATTTAAAGGTATTTTTAGATGAGATTACAGCTGAAAGCTTTCTGACTTTGTTTATGCCCTCTGCTGACATGTACCTGAATTACCAGACTTTATTAATACATTTAACATGCTAGACTGAGGAATCTGTTACAGGCAGGTTAGCTGAAATAGCGTCAGTTCAATGGAGAGGCTCTTGGTTTGAGTGCTGTAGGAATGTAGGAATTTATGCCAGCAAGGAAATCGGCAAATGATATTATCCCCTTTAGATTAATTTATACTTATGTTTCAAATATGTGCTTGGACTTGAGTGGATTTTTTCTGACTTTCTTGTCATTTTACATGTTGTCTTGTAAGAGTCCATCAGTGGTATTGGCTGTTCTTGTTAATGACCGAAGGACCAGAATAAGTAGATCCCCCCAAAAAATGTGTTTAATCTTCCTGGGCTTGACCTTTCTGCTGAGAGTATCAGCTAAGACAGTAGTTGTTACAGAACAGACATCAGTTTGCACAGGACTGGACTGAGAACATTGCTTGTCTTCAGTATGCCTCCCCACAGTTGCATCAGGCAATTCCTCTGCGCTTTGTTTTTAACTCACTTTATAAACACAAATCCATCATTCTTTTCATCTGCTGGAGTACTGGTTGAAGTTGACTGAAAGATAAAAGGGTCTGTATCCTGTTAGCTGTCTGCTGCCCTTTAAGTAGTATTTAATGACTGTACTGTTCGTCAGACAATACTGGCAGAATGATAGGAAAACAATACTGCATTGTGAAAGAAATGATATTATCAATGATATTAAAAAAAAAAAGTTTCCTATAGAGCTGTGTGTAGGTAGTGTGTCTGGAATTTAGCTCCAAACAGAATGCACTCTGTAAAGTTTTATAAGAGATGTTTCCTTGAGGATGTTTATGAGTCTTTTCAACAAGGAAGAGTTAGTGAACTCCAGCCCGGCCCAATCCGGTATATTAAAAACATATGCTGGACCACGAAAAGCCCTGATACTCTCCCTTTCCCTCAAGACAAACTAACCCAAGCTCAGTCCTTATTTATCTCCTGCGTTTTGAACCTGCAAATGACACACAAATATTGCCAAGCTCCAGCTTCAAAACAGAAGTTAAAATATTTCATTTTTAAGAGAAATCTTAGATTCTGATGTAAGCATAGCATTCTAGAGAGAATAGAGCGTCTACAGACTGTAAAACAAACATTTAATTAAACTTCAAGCTAATGAAAGAGGCATGGAAGCTGACAACACCAAATGTGCTTGAGTCTGCACTTAGGTGCTGCTACTTGCAGAACCAATTCTGAGGTTCTGCATGCTGGGGCTTGAGGGGTCAAGGCCAGGTGCCTGAGGATATAACTGATGGGCACCTTGGGTTATATGACAGGGGAGGTCACAACTTTGGCTGCTGTAATTCCATGACTTCTCTGAGTTTAGGCCATTTGTAATTCAGAGGAGATTTCAGTGCTGCAACTGGAAGATTAAATAATGTTGCTAAAAATTAGCCAGACATGAAGTGTAGCGGTCTCATGCTTTAGATTTGCCTGGTCCACTGTGAAATGTAGCTTTTCCCTTGCTAACATTATCTGAATGTTTAGAAGAGCCTCAAGCTGTGAGGAACTTCATCATAAGCTTCTGTTCCTTCCAGTTCCTGTGCAAAGTCTAGGAATCATCACCTTTTCGTCAAGGACTCTCTTATTCCTTGGCCAGGTTCAAGTCCCAGGGAAACAAAAATGGCCTTCACCTGACAGTTTTGTTCAGATATTAAATACTTCTCTAACTTAAATTCTAGCTCAGGAGTAGTCAGAAGAAAGGAGCAGGCCTCCTGTGAATTTTCAAGTGTTGTCAACTGCATATGAAAAAGCCAGCATTTTATTGACAAAGTAAGGAAGAGAAAACATATAGCTGTCTGCCTTCCTCATTGAGGAGACGTTTGAAAAGTTGGCTAGTGAAAGGGACATCATGTATACCAGGATGGAAGTTAAATCCTTGTAAAGGGAGGAGGAAACCTCGTTCTGCAGGCAAGCATTGTGGGTAACAAGTGGCTGTTTCACTCCAGGTTTGGATTGGAATGTGGCACTAACAAACAGTGATGGGGAGTTATTAGCCATACTAACTCTTCTCCCTTCTCCTCCCTCTCCCCCCCCTCCCCCCGCCATCAGGAGTATAGTAATTACTAATATATTTCCCTTTAAAATGTGATTACTGACCTTCAGGATTAGCACCCATGAGACATACAGGAGCCATTCACATCTCATGTCTTTTGTTGTACTAGTCAGCAATCTCTGTCATTAAGTTGATATGCAGTCCATATTTTGAAACTTAATTGTAGAGCTTCAGGCTTTCCAAGGCAGATATTAAGACTGCCAGAATACATTTGTATAGTATCTGACAAGAAACTTGTAAACACTGAATTGTAAATACCTTAAATAAAATAGAATCTGGTTTTGGGAGGATGAGAGCAGTGTAGTAAACCAAAGCTTGAAACTCTGGAGACCAAATAAAACCATACATTAAAAAAAAAAAAAAGAGGTCTTACTAAAGAATAATCCTTTAGACTTGTATCTAGCAACATGTCACTGAATATTTGCTCTACAGGACAGATGGATCAGGCAGCACTGCTTCAGATTTAATGATATGCTGTGAGAAACGATCTGAAATAACAGTATGCAAGGATATTTATATCTGTTATCTCATTTTAATTCATTGTCTCTGCATTGTCAACATTTTGCATTGAGGACATTAAAAGTGAAAATAATTTCATTAGCTTTCAGACAATTTATGATTTATTGTCATGTTTCTCAAGTTCTGAAAAAGTTTTCTTTCCCTGGTTACTTGTGACGGAACGCAAACTGAAGTTGACTAGAGGTAAGCTGTTATCAAAAATGCAAAATAAATGCGGAAAAGCCTTTTTTAAAAATTCTTTCAATTAAAATGACTGGCACAAAGATGAAAAACTACTATATAATTGTGGTGTTGATCTTGGCTGGATTGCCAAGTGCCTACCCAGCCACTCTCTCACTCCTCCTCCTTAATAAGACAGCGAGGAGAAAATATGATGAAAGGTTCATGAGCTGAGATAAGAACAGGGAGAGAATACTCACTGATTAGCATCACAGGCAAAACAGACTCAATTTGGGGAAATTAGTTTAATTTATTACCAATCAAATCAGAGTAGGGTAATGAGAAATAAAACTAAATCTTAAAACACCTTCCCCCACCCGTCCTTTCTTCCCAGGCTTAACTCTACTCCCAATTTCTCTACCTTCTCCCCCCGCAGCACAGGGCGATGGGGAGTGAGGGTTGTGGTCAGTTCATCACACCTTGTCTCTGCTGCTCCTTCCCCCTCAGGGGGAGGACTCCTCATACTCTTCCCCTGCTCCAGCACGGCGTCCCTCCCACGGGAGACAGTCCTCCACCAACTTCTCCAGCCTCCCATGGGGTTCAGACCTTCAGGACCAGACTGCTCCAGTGTGGGTACCCTCATGGGGTCACGAGTCCTGACAGCAAACCTGCTCTGATGTGGGGTCCTCTCTCTACGGGGCCACAGGTGCTGCCAGGAGTCTGCTCCAGCGTGGGCTTCTCATGGGGTCACAGCCTCCTTTGGGCAGTCACCTGCTCCAGTCTGGAGTCCCCTATGGGCTGCAGATTTATATCTCCTCCACTGTGGACCTCCATGGGCTGCAGAGGACAGCCTGCCTCAGTGTGGTCTTCTCCACGGGCTGCAGGGGAATCTCTGTTCTGGCACCTGAAGCACCTCCTCCCCACCCTTCTTCACTGGCTTTGGTAACAGCAGTGCTGTTTCTCACATCTTCTCACTTCTCTCTGCTGGCTGCTGTTGTACAGAAGGTTTTCCCCTTCTTAACTACGTTATCCCAGAGGTGCTACCACTGTTGCTGAAGGGCTTGGCCTTGACCAGTGGCAGGTCCGTCTTGGAGCCGGCTGGCGTTGGTTCTGTCAGAGATGGTGGAAGCTTCTCGCAGCTTCTCACAGAAGCCACCCCATAGACTCCTGCTACCAAAACCTTGCCATGCAAACCCAATACAATAATTTACATGTAGGATTTGGTTTTTATCTCCTGAAAGGTGTATAAGTTGAAACAGTAATGTCAAAAGTGTTAGACATTAGATAACTGAAATGAAGAAAAATAACAAACATCCTGATATTCTCTATAACTGTGTAATAAAGAATCCTTTGTGCATAGCAAGAGACTTGACCTAAAAGCATCTGTAGCTTTGGGAAACAACAGTATCCCACTTTTTTTTCTTTTTGGTTAACAGGACTGTGAATGTAAGGGTTTATGTTCCAATTGGTGAGCACATCAAGGAGAGGACACAAATTCTTCCAGTCTCAGACAGCTTCTTGTTCTGACCAGTCCTGCTCAAGAACACTTCCTTTTCTGAAAGTATAAATACCTCCCATCATCAGCATTTAAATATTTGTTTACCAAGTTCAGCTCTTGACTCCTTTGTTCTTAAGATTAGAACATGAATCTGGTTCATGCATGGATGGAGGTTTAGTCCAAAGCCTGCATGAAGCTCATTCCTGCAGCAGAGGCCAACAAGAAGCTGCTGCATTGCTTAGACCTCACGCTGGTTTTAGTCTGAACCCATGGAAAGGTGTACTCATTGTATTAGCTCAGCACCACTGGTGATTGCTACCTTTGTAAACAGTGTAGATGTATGGTAGGAAACACCATGCTTAGTGGAAAAACTTGGCCAAACAAGTCTTGTGGACAGGTCATGTGATGTGTAAAGCCAGCAGGACATGTTCTGTTCAGTGTCTATTCCTGTGCAGCCATTGCCTCTGACTGAGAATTAAAGCTGAGGCTGTGTGGGGTTTTTCGCAGGACCCCAACTGTAGCATCATTGTTCCCAGGCCTTGTCTTAAATTACAGCTAAGTTTTTCATTTCCATAAAGTCTGTGTTCTGTCTAATTCAGAGACAGAGAGAAATGCTTTGACAGATAGGCTATCTGTATGTTCAGCTTGAAGTTTTAGCTGGGAAATCATTGTCTAAGAAATCTTTGCTGTCTGACTTTTGGACACACTACATACAAGCATGAAGTATGTTCCCAGCTGTAGTCTTCTTATTTTTTTTATTTCCCCCTCTGTCTCTGTGGAGTTTTGTGGAGGTAGGATTTAAATATAAAACGTTGGTGTCATTCCAACATGTACATCTGGCTTGCTTAGTGAATGTGCTTCTACTGCAATAAAATAGGCAATAGGGGAAGGGAGTGGAACCAAAAAGCAGGAGAGAAACAATAGCTTGGTAGCAAGAGAACTTGAAGGAAAATGAAGAGGTCAGCAGAAAAGTACTTTCCCGATCTAGTGGTATCTAGCCTTAAGTGTATAAAGAACATCAAGCTTTCACTGAGAACACTGTCTTGCCTGGAACATGTTACATACTTTATTAGGTATTTTTCCTGTGTTTTTTCCCCCTTATTGTTTATCTAAAATTAAATGACAGTGTTTGAGGAGACAACAGGGAAGTGATGTTCTATTTTCTTAAAAGTGCTGGTGTGTTGCAAAGGTTATCATTTTTGCATTGTTCCTATTTTTTAACTGACACAGAGTAGGAACATGTGATTAATCTGAAGGGCAGCTCCTTCTTAAAAAGTTACTGATCCGATTGCAGTAGAATATAGTACTTACAAGTTGTTGGGAAATCTTAAGTAAAGTTCATGTACACAATTATGGGCTCCAAACAGTTACTGTTCAGAAATAAGGCATGGCATTACCACGAACACTACTAAGCAAACATCAGCTCAATGTTCAGCGGTGGCCAACAAGGCAAGAAGACTTTAGAGACGATTTGGGGTGAGAAAAGAATAAAAAAAAAAAGGTAGATTTTTTTAATCCAAGGTGCCCATTACCCACTGCAATTCTGGTTCTGTTGTCTTTAAAAAAAAAGATGCAAAAGGGGCAGCAAATTGGCAGAAGAACAATAAGGATGGCAAGATATGAAACAACTTCCATGTAAGGGACAAAGAAATGTGTTTTGTTATATGTTTAGACTCGAAAAGAGATGAGTATGGGAGAATGTGATGGAGTGCCATGGGGAAAGTAAATAAGGAATGACTGTTTCTTTCAACGTAAGAACAATGGGGTATCATATTAAATGAGTAAGTGGAAGCTCCAAACACAACAAAAAGAGATATTTCTTCTTACGGGAAGCAGTAGTGCCACAGAACTCCTTGTCACAGGATGCTAGCAACTTAGTATCATAGAATCATACAATATCACGAGTTGGAAGGGACCCATAAGGATCATCGAGGCCAACTCCTGGCTCCACACAGGACCAGCCCAATAAGAGCAGATGACTGAGAGCATTGTCCAGATGCTTCCTGAACTCAGCCAAGCTCCATGCTGTGACCACTGCCCTGGGGAGCCTGTTCCAGTGTCCAAGCACCCTCTCAGTAAAGAACCTTCTCCTGATATCTAACCTAAACCTCCCCTGTTGCAGCTTCATGCCATTTTGGGTTCTATCGCTGGTCACCAGAGAGAGGAGATCAGCACCTGCCCCTTCGCTTGCCCTCGGGAGGAAGCTGTAGGCTGCCATGAGATCTGCCCTCAGTCTCCTTTTCTCCAGGCTGAACAAACCAAGGGACTTCAGCCTCTCCTCGTACGTCTTCCCCTCTAGACCCTTCACCATCTTTGTTGCCCTCCTTTGGACACTCTCCAATAATTTTACGTCCTTTTTGTACTGTGGCACCCAAAACTGCACACAATACCCAAGGTGAGGCCACACCAGCGCAGTGCAGAGTGGGACAATCACTTCCTAGACCTGCTGTCAATGCCGTGCTCGATGCACCCCAGGACACGGCTGGGCTTCCTGGCTGCCTGGGCACACTCTTGGCTCATGTTCAACTTGCTGTCAACCAAGACCCCCAAGTCCCTCTCAGCATGGCTCCTCTCCAGTGCCTCATCGCCTGGTCTGTACGTTCAGCCAGGGTTGCCCCTTCCCAGGCGCAGGATCCAGCACTTGCTCTTGTGAACTTATGTGAGTTCAGAAGGCAACAGACTACCTTAACAGAAGCTAACAAAAAGAGGTATATCAACATTGACGCAGAGCTGCAAATCATTGGAAGATGGGGAAGTAGTCCACCAAGTGTTGATGTATGTTTACTTAACTTTTCTTTTATACATCAACTACTGTTGAAAATAGGCTATTTTACTAGATGAACCTCTGCTCTGGTATAGGGAGTCCTATTTTAATAACACTTTATGTTTTCTTAAAGAAAGGGATCTGCAAAGTCAGTAATGATCGCTGCGCTTCCCCCTCAAGCTCTTGTTTTAGGATCTGACTTTGAAAAAGTGCATGATTTTCAGGATTATTTAATATCTCAACCTGTACTTCCAGTTGTTTGAGGTGATACATGTTCTGCAGCACTGTAAACTCACATGTGAGAATCAAAGGATTCATTTCTGATGGACAAATACTTCTTGTTTTTACATTTGGCTGTCATTCATATGAGACACTTCAATTCCTGTTTTTCATAAAAACCAAAAGGTCAGGATGATATCCTATGCGGGGACCCCAACAGATAACTTTTCCTGTAACAGTGATCAGCCTTTGTATTTATTCTTTCCCAAAAGGAAAAAGGTTCAGTCAGCCATTTGGTGACACACTGTGTCAACAGAAAACTGAAAATTTACTGGAAAGAAACCCCTTCAATTTTACGTATGTGTATGATTGCTGTGGTACAAAACAAGGTAAGCAACATATCTGCCTTATTCTACAATATTACATAAAAGCGCGTCAGATGTGTTTTTACTGAATTTTAGAGCTTTTTAATAGAAGAGTATAATTTTGAGGACTATGGTCTGAATGTGTATCAGAGTCGAGAGACCAAAGCTTTATACATGGATTTACATTACCAAATCGTCTTTTGCAGGCAGTGTGTCTTGCAGTGTTTGATGAAAAGTTCTGTTTCAACCTTGGATTTAATACCATGGAAATGAATGTTGCCTTGGAGTCCTAAGGTTACAATTTACCTGTTACATTTTTAAAGGCAGAAAAAGTTTTCCTACCTGCATATGTTTCTTCTCGGGGGAAGGGATTTACCAGCAAATACAGTTTTTCAGCACTTTTTCCATCTGTTTTTTGGCAACAATCTAGAAGCATTACAGCTTTATTCTTTTTCCAGATGTATTTCTTAATGCTTTTTTAATTATGTAATATTCCTGAGCATTTCTACTTGTGAAAGTATTTATATTGTCTATTCAATTAGTTACGTAATAAATAACCATACGAGCACTTAAAATGCATTTCTCTACAGTGGAAGTCAGACTCTCCGTCTTTCTCCAAGATTAAAACAACACAAATTTGTCATGTATCTGGCTTACTTGTATATATCTACTAAAGTGAATGCACACCAGAAATCTGTGATTTAAGCTCTGCTCTTCTTGCAAATTTCACAGTCTTAACCAAAATCATTCCCTGTTCAGATAAAAATAAAGAGAAAAAAATTCAGAACATAAGTTTATTGCATAGAAATATTATGTGCATAATTTTAAAGTGATTACACCAAGCACACGAAATGAAAGGCAAATGATCATACATATCCTAAATAGTCTCAGCTAAATTCTGGCAAGCAATTTGTAGGAAATTATGTATTTAACAATTTTTAGTCTGCCTTACGGATTGTGGAATGTCTCATAATCTGTTGTATATCAAAATTTTCTGACAGATGTGTAAGGGTCTGTAGACTGTGGCTTTTGACTTATGAGCACAGCACTCTGAAGTCAGCTCTCGTGGGACTGGCTAGCCTAACAGCTTTTGTGGTTACATATGGTTTATGTTTCTTGACCAAACAAGCAAACAGGACCAATAGCCCTTACGGTTATGTTTCTGGTAACTCGTTTAGCAATCACTTTCCATCAATATTTCCGTTAAATACAAGCCAAAGTTACTATTACAGTTTGCTAGTAAAATTGGCATAAAACTCAACCCAATTCACATTACATCAAATATTGAAGTGTCTTGGAAGGTGGACCTTCCTTTCAAGGGAAGCCTTCCTAAGAAAAAAGTGTTTAAATACAGAAGACAATGACAATCATATGTTTTTAGTAACACTGAACTGAAATGCAAATACAAATGACAAAACATTATCTGTGTTTCTTAATGTGAGTGGAAGGATTAGTTTGGTAGGGAATTGTGACTTTTATTCAGGTGATATTAAAAACTAATGCAATTTGTTTTCTTTCGTCAAAATGCACTTTAGGAGAAAAAGACAAAACACAGCTTCCTTGTACCCATATCTGCATTTTAGTTTTTGTTTTGTTGATTTTTGTTTTTTTGGGGGGGTTTTGTGTTTTCTTCCCTTTTTCCTCAATTTTCCGCTCCCTTCATGTCTTCCATCTATGTATATCTGGTTTCTCACAGTTAACCCATTCTTTTAAAAACTCAATTCATGAATCCTTTCAACCATCAATGCAGCCTACACTCCCTTCATTAACAGGAACATTGAAATTATTTTGCTGATTCACTATCAGTGTCTGTTTACAGAGGAGAAAATCTGTAAGACACTAAAAATTTATGGATTCTTGTTCTGGGTTTCAGTGGTCTCTCATCTTTATATGACCCATAATCTTGAAATTTTGCGATGTTTCTCCACTGTAAAATTTTTTGGTAACAGCCAAAGCAAGGGAGGAGAACAAAAGGCAGGATTTAAGTAGAATTCAGTAATGCATCCTTAGGGGAAGCTTTAGGGAAGTTGCTGAAATCCTTGAAGCACCCAGAGCAGACACTACAGTCTTGAGGCCGCGTGTCTCCTGTTAGCATCACTGCTGTGGGGGAGAGTCATTGCCACTGATTTAAAAGACTTCTGGTGTAAGATAGGGAAGGACTGAACCCAGACTCCCAAACTCCTGGGTGAATGTGTGAGCCGCATAACACAGGCTTTTGTTGTTTGCTTTTAATGTTACTAGTTTCAGTACTAATAAATGAGTTCTCTAACAGCTTTCTTCGCACTTCTCCATAGACCTGCAAAAAGCAAATGAGTTGTCTATGGGTTTGTTTTGGCACGCATAAAGAAAAAGGCATGATTCTTCCATGAGCAAGGGAAGACGGTACACTGAAACTGTTCCCTACTAAAACCTGCTTACAAATTACATCTACATTCTCTACATATACATTTTAAACTCAGCTTCTCTCTTAAACTGTCAAACTGTTATATTTTGCTAACTGCTGTGGAGTGGTTCAACCACAGTTGACGCAAAGTAGGAACAGGCAAACCTCCCCTCAGCCTAGGCAGCCTTTGGATTTTTTCAGGAGTACAACTTCTTTTTGCCACCTGATGTGTTACACTCCCAGAGAGGTAATTAAAAATCCATGTGTTTTGTACGGTAATTTAAAACACAGATACTATATGGAAAAGGTAATACCACAGGGTACCTGGGACATATGCCAGAAAGGCTTAAATAAGGAAAGAAATATGCATGTTTGCTCTCTTATCTCAATAGACCAACAGTAAGATTTTCTAAATCGTATGGATCTTGATGGGAATTCAGAGAATAGGACATAATTTTAAGTAGTAACTGGATATACTTGCCACTGTTCCCCACCCCCAGTACCTCTTTTTGTTCAGAAGGACAAAAGTTGGCTTCCTTCTCACTTATTTTGAAACCATCAGAGCATAGTGGCTGCATTAATGACCCCTTGCTAGCCATTATTTTGCTATTTTTGCTTTGGGTTGTACACTTGACCAAGGTTTTGCCTGCTTAAAAGCAAAGCAGTGTGACAAAAGAAGTCACAGAGATGGAATGCTTTAGTGCGCTATTTGGGTTTGATACAGTGATTTCAAATACTTGAGTAATCTCCAAGTCCAATCTTTTGCATGCTTACAGGGTTTCGGGACTGCTTTATTCAAATGTGTCCCTCACTTTAAAAAAATGATAGCTGATGGGGTATAATTCCACTCTGTAAGAGACCTACTGTTTTTACAGCTGACAGGTATTTGTGATTTGCTTAAGACTGACAAGTACGTGTTGTGTGTGCTGTCTAGAATACACACACACACACACGGGCATACATACATAATGCAATATATGTAGCTTCAGACTACATAAAATATGTAGAAGTGTCACTGTTTTATGACCCCCATATTGTAGTACTGGCAAGCATTACTCAGGTATCACCAAAATGAGGTCTTCGCAGGCTTACGGCTGGGAATGTTGAACAGCAGTCTGTGTTTCCTCAATCTGTATACAAGTATACAAAAAGCCAATAATTTCTGTCCCTATCTTTCCAGGGTATAAGCACTGTTTTATGTTAAGGAAAGACAAAAGTGTTTGAAGAATAACGTATTTGAAGAATTTAGTTCTATTATTTAACGAGAACAGAAAACATATTTATCCGGCAAAATCACCTTTACAGATACTTTTTGTGGAAGTACTGCATTAAGTGAAAATAATTTCTCAAAGGACAGGAAAGACTTAACCCTAAATAATATATGGAATACAGGGATTGCCACAAATAAAATTGTATGAATATTTTGTTACAATTGGCATTCCTGAGGAATAAATAATTCAGCATTTTTTTTTCTACAGGATTATATGATGAAGGATAATTGAAAGAGTGTTTTAATATTAAAAAAATAACTTTTGGAAGGTCAGACACATACTAAAAACAGCGCATGCGGAAAGAACAGTACCCCTACTACTTATTTGCTAGAGTTCCACTCTACATGAACACAATTTGCCCATCCAAACAGACAACTGAATTAATAATTGATCATACGCATTCTATGGACAAACATAATATTAAATGTGTAAAATGGATGTCCAGTGCCATGCTGATTTTTAGGTGGTGGTTGTTTTTTTGTTTTTTTTTTTAATCTGGGCAATTTTTTTAGCTTGAAATATTTGAATTTCACATAAAACAAATATAAACTACATTCAGTTTGCATTTAGCCAAAGTCAATAGCAAATGTAAATAATTCGGTTTGCACGTGCATTTGTTGAAATGAGGTAAGGATTTTTCAATCACACGTGTTAGGAGGATTGTGCTGCTGGGCAGTAAAAAAAAAAAAAAAAAAAGCTAAAGAAGGAGGAATGGAGAAACAGAGACATGATCAAAGCGCAGATGAAACTGCCTCATTCAGACACCCGAGGGCTTCCTTCATTGTGGGTTAGTGAGAAGGGCAGGTTAGGAACTGTTCCAGCCCCCTTTGTGTCCGTACAGCCGAATCTCTGCCTTGAGGGAAGCACTAACTCAGCCTCAGCCCGGAGAGCCGCGGNGCCCCTGCGCACAGCAGCCGCTGCTCTGCGGAGTGCGGTCTGCAGCGGCGCCGCTCCGAGCACCGCAGCCCCAGCGAAACGTTGCAAGGAGAGGGCCCGAGTATAGTCTCTGAGATTTCGGACTAATTGATCTGCAGTTCATTATTGAGTCGCTAGATGTCCCCATATGCTGCAGGCAAACACGAGCTGTGCTTACTGGTAAACAAAGAAAAAACCGCTGTAACTGGAGTTACTTGTGGCAGTGTTTGCAGGAATATACATGACTTATCACCTCATTTCCAGCTGTCTGGAATTTTCCCAAGGAAGTAATTATGTTGGAAAATGCTGACTGTTCCACTTCACTGAAAGAATTTCAAATCTGATCAGGGAACCTTTTTTTTTTTTTTTTAATCCTCTTTCTTGTATTTGTAATGAGTTGGCCCAACCTCGGCGCACTGGAAACGGTGGGAGGTCCCAAAGTTAAGAAAAGCCCGCTGTCAGATCTACATCAAAGCTGACAGCCTGGGGAGGCTGAGGTCTGGAGCTCTGGGTCCCCAGCAAAGGTAAGTCCTGGAGCTTCACAGTCCCTCTGAGTTTCTAAACCAGATTGATGCTCTTTATTGCGGAACAGCTGCAGGCACTGGTTCCTTAAAATTCCGAGTATTTTTGGCTTCTATTTGATTTTACTCCAAATCAGACTTTTTAAAAAGATTTTTCAATTTCCCAGAAAGCGGAATCAGATTTTCTAGCCAGCTCTTTCCCCAGGCCGGAGACTGCCCCGGCTACGACTCTCGTACGCGACTTCACGCCCCGTTCCCTTTCAGCCCAGCGAGCCTCCATGTGGCGGCAGCCCCTCACCCCCTGCTTGCGCTAGCGTGGCCTCTGATGCACCTCGCGTGCCCCTCCCCGGCCGCCCTTACCCAGGGAGCACCCCGTGTCTCCCCTCGCTGCCTCCCGGCTCCTGCCCTGCTTTCGTACGGCGGGGATGTTTTATACCTCCCCGGCAGCACCTGTGCGCTTGTGTTGTGGATTTTTTTTTTTTCCTTGCCTGCTACCGCCCGCCCAGCACCGGGTGCCGCAAAGGCAGCACCCGGCCCCTTCCCAGCGGGTGGGAAGGCCCGGGCTGCTGCAGTCCCGGCCAGGCAGCTCCACGGCCGCGCCGGGCTGGGCCGGGCCGGGCGCGCCGCCGCTCCCG
>VWZZ01003701.1:510-21982 GCA_013399095.1 Psophia crepitans | reverse complement strand
GGGGGGGGGGGATGGAGCGGGGGAGGAGGGTGAAGGGGGAACCTGTTCCCCAGAGTTTGCTGGAACTGATGCTACAGACTCCACAGCTGCAGAGGTACGCTCCTGCTACGCCCGCCCCACAGCTAAAGGAGCCCCTCAGATGGTGGGCCTCACTAGGCATCGCCTCAAGGAAGCTTGTCCTACAGTGCTCATGGCAATGCTGTTCATCACCTTCTGTGTGCTTGCATCAGTGATTTAAAAACTGCTAACAGAAATTAGCAGGAAAATTACCATCTAGTAAATGTCACTTTATGTATATTAAAAAACTATGTCAGGACCATAGTCTGAAGTATATCTGCAAAGTTCATTCTTTGCATTAGCAAGGCACTTCTATAAAATCACCTAAAGTATACAGCAAAATGTGATTAAAATCTGCATTGAAAATTACAGTTTCTTGTTTGGAATGAAATCATGATTAAACTTGATCCTTTCTCAGTTTATTTTTACTGAAAAGGATTTCACTACTGACTTAATGGAGATGTTTTTGGCAAGACAAGCGGGAATGAATTGTTTGTAGATGTGAGTGTAGAAATCCACAGAAATATTTTCTTGGAATTGTAATACAGAGAAAGGAAGTGGAGAGGGAGTAGAAAACTATATACCTTGAAGAAAGATGTGAGAGAGAAAAGTCATGTATTTGCCAATGTGGAAAGGAAATTCTGAAGATATTAAAGAATCCATACTTTAGAACTTGTAACTGATTTTTATTCGTTTGTGGTGAGGTAGGTTAACAAAGGGAACGTGCTAGTAGCTCTTCTGTCTTTTTGGTGCTTGGGATTAAAAAAAAAAAAAAAAAAAAGAGTAGTGTAGTCATGCAAAATGGCCAGCGATACCTGGCAGGATATCGCAGGGCTTGGCTGTTGGGTGCGAAGTTCTTGGCGTTTCCTAGAAAGGAATTTACCGCAGTAATCCAAAATATGGATGCAGCCACCAGTTCAGCAGAATGCATACTTAATGGTGGATTAGAAGGCTTTGTTTTGCTTTTTGAAGAATTACTTCTGTTTTGAGATATCCCAAATATACTGTTTGTGATTTTTATAAAAGGGAAATCATGGAAAATGTGTTTTCTTTTCTAAAATTGTACGAGAGTTTTATGTCATGTGCCTTAAATCACTCTGTTATATTCACCAAACTCTCACCTTGCATAGTTCTGTAACTCCTGTGATACCTTGGAGCCATAGAGGATTTTGACATTCAGACATACAGTCAAGTTATCCTGCATTAGCTTAGCTGTAGAAAAACTTTCCCCAAGACTCTTAAGGCTTTGTGCTGTAACTTCGCTGGTATGTACCCTGCCCTTCTGCTGGAGGCCACCATTCCTACAGCAACATGAAAACTGTTCCTATGTTTCAGCTACCTTTTGTCAGTCTGACAAGTTAATTTAAGCCATCAGGTAAGGGTGCATTTTGTGCCGATAGTGTCAACGGACAATTGCAGAGGCTGAGCTCAGGGGGAGGCCTGGCCCTTACTGGGGGAGGTGATTTTGGAAAAAGGACAGCAGAAGAAAGTTAAGTGAGATCTTAAAGCGTAGTAGAAGAATAGCCACGTCATGGCAGACAAAGTGTCCGTCCAGACAATTACCCGATGTCTGACAGTGATGAATAGTACAAGTCTGGTAAAGATACTACGTAATGATGCTGCTGCTTCCAGCCTCCAACAGCTTGTGGTTCGAGGACTCCCTAAGCTCGAGGCAGTATCATTTATGCAACAATCCTTGACCGACTTCTCTTTTGTGACCTGGCTGCTCTTTGAACCTATGAAAATTCTTCAAGTCCATAGCATCCAGTACTGAGTCAGGTTCAGAAACCTCTTTAAGCCTTTTGGGTTTTTTTGTCTTGGAAGAGGCATGAACAGTCACTTGCATTCTCAGCACTGCTTCTGACTGTACGGACCTGTGTCATATATTCTCTCTCTTAGTCATCCTCCTCCAGGATGAAAAATCGTTTGGGAGTTCAGACAACTAAGAGGTGCTGATGTCACAGCTGTTTGCTCAGTGGGTGTGATTTAGGGCTGTTGACTTAATTATTTTTTAATACAAAGCCATTTAACCCAGGAGATGCCCCCTCCCTGGAAGTGTTCAAGGCGAGGTTGGAAGGGGCAATCTGGTCTAGTGGAGGATGTCCCTGCCCATGGCAGGGGTGTTAGAACTAGGTGATCTTTGAGGTCCTTTCCAAACCAAACTGTCCTATGATTCTAACTTGGCTCATACAAATAACAGTCAACTCTAAAAGAATGTGGGTGTGCAGCTACAGAAATTCAGCTTCTCAAGGAGCATTGTATTCTTTGTGGGCTGATGCACAATTAAAAACTGCAGAGACAGCGCTTCAAGTAAGCAGAAAAAGCTGCATTTTACTGAAATTTGAGTTGGACTGAGAAAGGAAAAAAAGAGAGAACTTGAGAGTTGTACTTGAGAAGAAAACCAAGATAAGTACAAAGAGCCACGATGAAGAAAGAAATGCATATACTAATATCGAAGAGAGCATGTTAGCAGTGGGATCGAGTGCACCCTCAGCAAGTTTGCTGACAACACCAAGCTGTGTGGTGTGGTCAACACAGTGGAGGGAACGGAGGCCATTCAGAGGGACCTGGACAGGTGGGTCCATGCAAACTGCATGAAGTTCAACAAGGCCAAGTGCAAGGTCCTGCTCATGGGTCAGCGTAATCCCAAGCACAACTGCAGGCTGGGTGGTGAATGGTTTGAGAGCAGTCCTGAGGAGAAGGACTTGGGGGTGTTGATTGATGAAAAGCTGAACGTGAGCCAGCAGTGTGCACTGGCAGCCCAGAAAGCCAACCGTGTCCTGGGCTGCATCAGAAACAGTGTGGCCAGCAGGTCGAGGGAGGTGATTCTGCCCCTCTACTCTGCTCTTGTGAGACCTCACTTGGAGTACTGCTCCTGTTCTGGGGTCCTCAGTGCAAGACAGACATGGAGCTGCTGGAGCAAGTCCAGAGGAGGCCACAAAGTTGATCAGAGGGCTGGAGCACCCCTCCTACAAGGACAGGCTGAATTGGGCTTGTTCAGCCTGGAGAAGAGAAGGCCCCAGGGAGACTTAATTGCAGCCTTCCGGTACCTGAAGGAAGCCTACAAGAAATGTGGAAAAGAGGCTGTTTACAAGGACATATGATTAACGGGACAAGGCGTAATGGCTCTAAACTAAAAGAGGGGGATGTTTAAGATTAGATATAAGGAAGAAATTCTTTCCTGTGAGGGTGGTGAGAGGTTGTGGAGTCTCCTTCTCTGGAGACATTCAAAACCCGACTGGACGTGTTCCTGAGTGATGTGCTCTAGGTGGCCCTGCCTTGGCAGGGGGAGTTGGACTAGATGATCTTTCGAGGTCCCTTCCAACCCTTGTGATTCTGTGGTGAGGCACTGGAACAGGTTGCCCAGAGAAGCTGTGGAGGCCCCATCCCTGGAAGTGTTCACCAGCTTGCATGGGGCTTTGGGCAACCTGGTCTAGTGGAGGGTGTCCCTGCCATGGCAGGGGGGTTGGAACTTGTTCTTTAAAGTCCCTTCCAACCCAAACAATTCTATAAGTCTATGTTATGCTACTGATTCATATTTTGCCTGTGGACTAGAGCTAATTGTGGGATCTGACTCTTTTCTCTGCTGTTATATACCATACAGTCATATATATTTATAATCTATTTATAAGAGCTTTGAATAGATATCTAATCTCACCTTCTTCCTCTTGAATGGATTGCAGGCCAGAACTCTGTTTCATGAGGGATTCAAGGTAGTGCCAGAATTGGGCTTCACTTCTCTGAAGTATATTACCACTATATAGAATTTTTTTCTGTGGTGAAGTCCTAAGATATACCAGTTTTGGATGGGATTTGTGTCCTTCTAGAGACTGCAGGTATCTGTAGGTACCGCTTCCTCTTATCAATATGAGAAGTAGTTTAAATTTTTTTTTTTCCCGTTTTTAGGGTGTTTTTTTTCCTACCACCTTCTCCAGGTTCTGGAAGGTAAATTCTGCAAATGTGTTACTTTTATGTGGAAGCTGTTGACTTAAAGAGAGCTATTTATTCACTTGAAAGTAGGCTTGTACTCAGATGCATCGCTGAGCTGAGGAAGACCAAAGTGTTCTGTAAACTAACCCTCACAATGTCCCTGTGAGGCTAGTGACCACTTTTTTTTCTCATGTTACAGGCTTGGGGCCCGAATAAGCTGTGACTCACGCAGCAAGCTAATGCCAGATCCATGATTAAAATGCAAGTTTCCACTCTTGATCTCTTATGCAAGTTACTAAATCTTTCATTTCTGAAAATGAGAGAAACTGTAAAAATTACTCCGTTTGTGTTGTCTATTTCAGCAGGCATGCCGTGGTTCCTAGCACGCTCCTCTGGATCCTCTGTGTTTAAGGCATTGGTTGATTCACTTGTATGCAAAGGAACGAATGGTTTCTGAATAATTTCCTTCAGCAGAACATGCTATTGTTCTAACAATGAATGAAAACCAGAATAGAGTTCCCCAATTTGTAAGTGATTTATTAAGAATAACTGTGTCAAAAAGAAACAAAGGGAAAAGAACTGAAGTCATGGGAAGTGTCAGGCATCATTTTAGATACAGAAACCACAGTTCGATGCTGAGACTTCTGGCTTATGTTGCTTTCTTTCAGTGGGAGAGATCTGAAGATCTTACAACCATATTAGAGCAGACTGAAAATAAGTGTCTTGAGGTCAGCTAAGAACACTTGAGTGCTTGCAGGACAGTGGTGTTCAGGAATTGGAAAAGATGAACACACTCCTGCAGTTTCTGCAGTAAGACACATCTCTGCAGAAGAACTACAAAAATCCCTACATTTTGTACATGAACTTTGTGAAAAGTCAGATATTTCATCTGCCCTATCAAGGGCTTTTCTGACAATTATGTAAGTGAAACCAAGTGACTGCTGCAGAGCTCGTTCACACAGTCTGGGTGAAGGACAAAAGCCCAGTTGTCACTGGAGAGGAGAACCATTTTTCTTGTACAAAAACCCATTTTGCCTCTGATCTTTCACCCTCATCCTTAACTGATGTCTACCAAATGCTTTCAGAAGAGGCTGGGAACTAAGTTCGTTGCTGTCCTGTATGCCGTAAGCCATGAACCCGAGAGTGGTTTTACCTGACGTGCTGTAATTTCATACTTGTTCCCACAGACAAACTCATATTCCACAGGCTACAGATTGCCTGTCTCCCTCCCTTGGGAAGGAATCTTTTCATCACCCTCTCCCCCCTGGCCCAGCATCCTTTCTAATCCAACTAGATTGTTTTGCATAGTATCTAAACATATGCAATTAAACTTTCCCTTTTCATGTATAGGTTTGAAATTTGCTTCTGACCAGCAGAGAGACGCATGCTCAAAAGATTTCATTAGACCAGCTGACAAAGATTACTTCTATCCACAGGCCCTCTCTTATATGGCAATTCTGTCTCTTGATCTTTGTGCTTTGGAAAGACTTGTTTTGGGAAATGTGGTCCTTGGCTGGAGCAGTTTCCAGTGGCTGCATATCATGCAGTTTTGCGTGTTTTCTGTGTGCCAAAAAAATCAGTAAAAATTAATGGTTGCTACACAGGAAATTCAGAAAATCTGGTGCAATATAACTTATTTTGGGCAAAGTTTTATAATTCTTACCTTGTTTATTTCTCACCGACTGTTGCTGTTTGTCCTGTAGTTTTCCTCTGAAACTGCTGGCCAAGGGAGGCGACTCGGTGGTGGCATGCAGCGAACAGCGTATGTGATAGAGGATGTCTAGACTTTCTACAGTTTTTCAAGTCAGCTGGGATTTTTCAGGCTGCTATAAACATTGCTGTGATTTCCAACACTTAACTGTGTTAACGTATTTTACTGTGCACATATTCTCTCCAGCTTTTGCACACATGGGGAAGAGCAGGTTCCCACAGACCTGCTGTCTGTTATCGCAGTGAATAGATGTAGCTTCAAAATAAGGTGGTGGAAGAGGTTAAGATTTGTTGCACAGGGACTTCTAAGGCATTTGAAACATTGTCCTGAAATTAGTATCTTTGTTGTAGTTGACCGGCTTGGAGGATTGTAAAGGTGTGAATGTCATACTTTAAGAGTTTGCTTTACACCACTTTCTGTTCACTAATCGTAGCTACTTAGGAGCTTTTTAGTACTGACTTCTTGTCCCTTTCCCTTCTCTTGGGTCTCTCACTGCGCTTTGATCTTGTACCAGACGAGTGCCTGTGCCAGGAAAGCAGCAGTAACTGGTGTGACGCTGGATTGCATGGGGAAATATTTTTCCTGATGTGTGTGGTTTTTCCCCCACCCTTCCTCGATCTTTTCCTTAATGGTGATTATATTCTCTGAGATTAAACGGTGTGGTAATAGGCCAGCACTACAGGTGGTGGTGTTTGATAGCCCAGAGCAACAGAAGTGAGGTTTCTTCTAGCTTCTTTTTTGTTCTGCTTTAAGACCTGTGAACTATGCATCCTTAAAATACGCTTTAAGGGAAACATTCATTTCTTTGCACTGTATGGAAGTAAGCGTACTTTATTTACAAAGTTTTGAGAAGTTGCAAGGGTGCGGAAGTTTTCTAGCACGTTTGACATGTTTTGTTACACTAAGCATTTGACAGCAGAAAAGTGTGAAATATTTTGGTGTATTTCTCACCTTTTGGGTGATGTCGGGTGATGTTTCGAATTACCTCGTGAAAAAATCTGGGTTTTTTCCAGGAAATCAGCCCCAAACCGAGTAGCAGATAAGCACGCTCCTTGCTTCTGAGCACACACTCGTGTCTCAGGAGGTTCAGATGTTATCCTTTGGTTGTACAGCGCATATGTTTCTAGTTTCTGCCAGTGCGGAACAATGTGGGCTTGTATGAGTGTGTAGTAGTGGGACGAGTTAGAAGTGGTGAAGGAGTACGTGAGGAGCCTGGAGATGTTGCAGCCTGTTCAGTGGTTCGTTGCCTGCTGGGGTTTGCTGTCCGCACAGCTTTGAAACTTTGTTGGCAGAGCCAGACTTGCAGGTAATCACTGTTTTTCCTGTGCAAAACAGACCTTTTTTTTTTTTTTTTTTTTTTTAAGGGTGGTGTAAGCTGAGTTGGCTGATGTGATGATTATGAGAAGTGCTTGCTTGCTTCTGTTGTGGGAAGGGATGCTTAAACAGAAATCTGGGTTGTGTGGAGTAGCACGACTCTTGCAACAGAGCAACGTGGGAACAGTGCAGCCTTCCAACGGGTGGGTGGTAACAAATATTTAGTGGGCTGAAGCATCCGAGGTACTGTAGCCGAATCCGTGCATTGGAAGCTTCCCTGGTGCGGTGAGCTGGAAGCACATACTTACCTGTGGCCCTGACTAAAAGCTGTGGTAAATAATGAGTTTGAAAATACTGCATAATACCCCGTTGAAGGCTGAAGGGCAAGAAGTTTGGGAGTACTGAGACAGCAGCCTGCCTGAATGGCATGGCAAATAACAGATTTGTACAGTTTGAATTCTGTATAACCGTAGTCAGTTATGTATTGTGCAAGAACTTGACTTCTGCTGGAATTGCTCCAAAGCTAGCAGCAAAGTAAAATACTGTATCACTCTGTGTACTACAGTACAACTGTGAAAGTGGTGGTGGTCTTGTCGAGGACTGCACCATCAGGAGGAGATGCCCAGATCATGAGCTCCCTAGGGGACCTCCTACTTCTGCAGGTTTAGGAGCCCATCCTGTCTGGTGTTTGTAGTTGCAAATGGTCTCTTAGGGCTTTTGATTTCCACATGTTTTGCCCCCTTTTTTATTTTTTAAAGGGGCACAGCATAAGCAGAGACCAAAGAGAAATCATAGAGTCATTAAGGTTGGAGGAGACCTCCAGGATCATCTAGTCCAACTGTCCCCCCACCACCTATTACCCACTAAACCATGTCCCTAAGTACCACATCCAACCTTTCTTTAAACACCCGTAGGGATGGTGACTCCACCACCTCCCTGGGCAGCCTGTTCCAATGCCCGACCAATGGCAAACCTTGGGTGGAGAAAGAAAAAGTGTTCCATGGAAAAACTTGGGTGCATGGGAACTTGCAAGGAAATGTGATATTTAAATAGTTCAGAGAGTTTTGGTGCCCGCCCCCCGCCTGGTGTTTTACTCAAACTGTATTTGTGCAACCAAATAACTGCAGTCTCTAGAGCGTAACTAGACATATAGCCAATTACCACACTTGTATTTGTGTGGTGGTATCTGAAGACCTCCACAGAGTGGAAATAAACAAGTCAGTAATTTGATTCAGATTATCAACATGTCTTCGTTTTAAGAAAAGCTAGAAGCTGCTCTATAGGATAGAAAAGATCCTTCTTTCAGCTAGAGAATTGCAAACAACACAGGAAGAGGGAAGGAAGTGTTGAAATGGTTACTCCTGTTGTAATGGAAAACTATATAGTAAATCTTTTGATTGTGCTAAGTATCTCCTTATGGCTTTGTTTCATAATTTTTATTTGGGTAAGACAATGTTTCTGCAGTCTCTTTTCCACCCATCCTTGGGGAGACCTGTGTTTGTGCTTGAGTGGGATAGTTGGAAAACTTTTACAGTTTGCAAAATGAGGCTTGCAAAGAAGGCAGAATGCTTTGTAAAATGCAAAATCTGCCCGAAATATGACACAAGTGTGTTTGCTGTAATTAATGACTTCTTTCTTTAAAGGGCTAGCAGGATTTTAAAAGGCCTTAGTAGGCAAAACTGTGGTAAAATTATTTTGTAAAAGTAAGTTAAATTTTGCATAACCACTCTGGATTTAGTTCATACTGCTGATCAATTAACAAACTTGTTAACTCTTTGTAGCACGCTACAATGAACACTCTGTAGTAATTTTGTCAGTGTGATAGATAAATGCCATATCTGAAAACTTTTTAATCGAGTTTAAGGAATTAGGGGTCCAAACCATAACGAAATCTCAATGCTGGATCAGATTTCTCTAAATTTTTAGTCAAAAATGTACTTCAGTATTTGTTTCAGCTAGGCATAAATACTGCCTTTGAATTTGTTGAAAAGCTGCTTCTCTACCCAGCTTTAAACACCACTTGTAAAACACAGAAATGGTTGAGCTTTCACTGCTGGAAGATGACTCGCTGAGTGTAGAAGCAGATGTGGTGAAAGCAAGCCATTCCACAGTGCTCATAACACGTTGGGCAGTTAAGTTTGAGAGCAGAGGATTAGGTCTGGGAAACAGTTTCTCAAAGAACAGAAAGGAGAACGGTGAAAATCAATTTGCTACAACGAACAGGTGCAAGAAACGCTGCTGGAGGACTGCGTAACTTTTGCACTCTGGGATGGCTACTCCAGTTAATGTTTCAGTGCCTTTACTGTCCTTGTGCATACATTTGGAGATGCATTGTCTCCCATGAAAGGGTAATCCAGCCTGTTCAATAAAAACAACTCTCTTGCCTTGAAACAGTGAAGTATCAGATTTTCTGGGATGTGAGACAAAAGCTTCCTTTGCTACTTCTCAGAATAAGGTTACTTCATGCTTCTCCTCCACTAGCGTGCCTGGCACTTCAGAGTATAGCTCAGACTTCCCTTTGTTAGTGGAAGAGAAAGAGGATATCTGTGCTCTTCCGTTATTGGTAGTTTTTATTTTCATAATCCATTTTGCTATTTAATACACATGACTTATGCTTAAATCCCCTTCAGGATTTAGTTTAGAAAGCTAGGTTTCAGTTAACTGAAACTTGAGCAGCCTTCTCAAAAAATCCCATCCTTAAGAAATGTTAATAATAATAATAAAGAAAAAAAGTAAAAAGTCATGCCAGCTTTGTGAATACTCCATGCAATACAACACAGTAGGCCAGAAAGCCTGAGAAAGCAGTTAAATGCAGTCTGTTAAAGCAAACCAGAATAGCGTGGTGGGTTAGAACTGCTGGCAAGGGTGGGCCAGGCAGTGATGGTTTTGGTAGGCTTTCCTCGTTGGTTGCCCCAGAAAAAAGATGGAAACAGTATTCGTAACTGAAATGAAAGTAGCACGTGCCTCTGGGTGATAGGTACAGAGATCTGGAGCAGTCGTGTTTCGTCCAGGCTTTGTGTTGAAACCCAGGCATCTCAGCAATGAGAAAAACCACGAGGTTTGCTGAACAAGGTGCAGGTGGCTTCTTTACGGGACCGTTTCCGATGCACCTTTACTAGCGGCAAATCCTGCTGTGAGTAAACTGAAGAGTTTGTGGGCTCTGTACACCTCAGCTAATTAAAAGTGTCAACTAAGTTGTGTCAGCCTGAATGTGAATAAAATCGTGTTTGGTATTTTACCTATCAAATGTAAATACTTTTTACGGCTTCCAGTGTGGAAGGCTTGTCTCTTTCGGCTTCTTTTCCATAAAGGAAAACAGTGAGGAGTTTGTTCAGCTCCTGTGTGCAAAAGAAATACGTTTAGGCATTCTTGCATGGCTGTGGGGAAGAAGGGGTTGCTAGCTTTCTCATTGTTCAGCCCGTTTCTTAATCGAATAGCACAAGTTAACTGCAAAAAACACGTAGTGGAGCTATGAAGAAATGGTCTGTGCCGTACTGTGCTCCCATACCAGAAGTTTTTGAGGTTAATTTTGTTGAAGATTTTATATGTGTGTGTCACACACACACACACTATTGTTTCAAGCTGTTACACCGTGACAAATGACCCATAGCAGCAACTGAGTGACTGATACTTAGTAAATAGCCACAGTTTCTGTGGCTGTTCTTCTTAAGAAGGCATGTGGCTTAAAATTGTTTTTTTGTTTGTTTGTTTCTTTTTTTCTTTTATGCATTGTACTCTGCATTCTGAAAACCTGTCTCTTATTTTTTCCCTGTGTGTGTGTGTGCCTGTTCCAGTGACTTTATAACATGCAAGACACTGATGCCAGGGGGAGCTCCCCTGCTTTCCTCCGGCCTCAAAACGGGAGCAGTCACAAGTCTTCGGGGTATGTCCCAGGGAGAATTGCCCCTCTCCGTCCCCCGCTGCCTTCACAGAGCCATGCTGCAGCCGAATTTACCTCTGCGAGACAGGAAGCCCGGACAAGACTCCCGTCCTTACCAGTGGATCAGCACCGCCGCCAGGCAGAAGCCAACAGACATAAAAATACTCTCATTTGCTTTGCCGTGTCTAGCCTTTCACTTTTTGTTGCACTGGGGATTTTTTTGGGAATAGCTTCAAAGTATGCTCCAGATGGTAAGTTCTTTTGCAAATGAAATCATCCTACAAGTTATGGCCCTTGTGAGCATAATTCAAAATTCAGCATCAGGATTGGTGTTAAGTGCAAAAATAGGACACTTAACTGCAATTTTGACATGGAGGGAGGCAGTGTTTAGGGGCTAAGATCAGCTCCTTGTTCTGTTATCAGTGTCATTTTTATATGTTTTTACTGTGAATGATTTGATTTACTTGTATGAAGTAAAAAGGCATAGCAGTAAATAAAGACTACTGGTGTGGAGGAAAGAAGCATGGATGCTGCCTAAGTGTAAGTATTTTTGTCTGCAGAAGAAGCTGTCCGATACATTCGCAAATCACAGACAAAATGAAATCCTGTGTTTTTTAAGCAGTGACTAAGGAAAGTAGTAAGAGTGTTTTGAGTAAAACCATCTAAAAATCTGTGAGAATTTATACCAGCAGTATGCATTTGCTTTGTTTATACACCAGTTGGGCAGCAACCTTGCACATCTATTAGCCCTGATATTTTTTCAGCTCATCTTAGAAAGCTGGGCACCTTTCATGGAATTTGGAGAAACCTCCCAAATGTGTCAGTGGTTAAAAAGCGTGGATGGCTGATGTGATTAACCGCTGGTCACTAAGTATACATCCCTCTGGCCAAATACTGCTAGGACTTGCTATGAGGTGCGGTGCTAAAGGTTGGTGGTATGGAGTGAGGGGTTGTTTTGTTGATGTTTTTGTTTTTTAAAGGCAGAAGTCAGCTTTCTAAAAGCTAAACAGGGGTTTGAATTGAAACTTTTGGCTATTGTAACACAACAGGCTTAGACTCCTCAGTGGCTTTTGGCATAGTAACGCAAAAGATTCAGTTTCCAAACTCGATGCAACACATGCTGAACGAAGTAGATAATGAATTGAAGATTTCAGAGGACAGTACAAAATGCATGCACGCATCTAACTAAAGCACTCTTGGTGTTGGCTTGCTGAGTTTTCCGTATCGTTATTAAGGTGGGGGAAAAAAAATCCGGAAGGAGTAGTAAATGCGAAGTTACTGCTGTGTTGTGATCCAGATCACTGGTAACAGGGGGACATATCTGCAGTAAGTGCTTTAGTTTCAGCCAAGTTCAAGAGAAGGCTGAAGGGTGACTTAGGCAGTTGATCCTGAGAAGTACTTTGTCGAGGGGAACCTTCCTGCTTTGAATGCCAAGACTTTAACCTTTAATTGATTAAAAGTTGTTGATTTTCATGATGGCTTTAGAAATGTGGTATTATTGTGTGCTGTGGGATATATAAAAATAATAGTCCCTTCATACTTTAAAAGCAGATAATGTAAAGGAGATGGCTTTCCTTTTTTAAAAATGTCAGTGGTTTTGGAATGGTTTTGCTTCATCCGCAGTAGCTCAGTACAGAGGCCTTGAGTGGTGGGGATTTTTTGCACTGAATGCATGGTTAGCATGTGGTCGATGGATCACTGGGGATGGTGAGGATGTTGCAGGTTGCTGTGATTTAATAGATGGGCTTTTTTTGTTCTATGGTAATGAGTTATGTAAGGGCTAAGTAATAACCCAAGGTTGTGACTGCTTTCCTTCAACATCCCGCTGCTTCTCAATGGAAGTCCACACCAGTTTTCAGCATTAATTGTTGCACTCCATCTTTCTGACGTTTCTTTGCATTATCCTTTTAAAAAGAAACAAACCCACAACATGTACATGTTAGAACCCTTTGGAAACCCTGACACAGAAGAAGGTCCTCCAGGCACCAGTGGAAGTCTGGCTGAAATTGTAATCTTGCATTACTGTTGTTGCAGCAACTGCCCAAAATTTCCCCAACAGGTTGAAACGTTAATATGCTCAGTTCCAGCCTAGCATATGCGATACTGCAGCCAGCAACATCAGTTCCAGCTAGGTGCATTCTTCTCGAGGGCTAATTGGAAATCCGTATTGTCAGTACTTTTAATGGCTGTTTAAAAGGCAGTAGAGGGAATGTGAGACTTAATAGTAATTGCGTGTAAATCCTATACCTCCGGCATACCTTCCCCAAAGGGAAAATGATACTTGTCTGCATTTCCAGCTGGTTTCTTCTTTCCTCCTTGCTTTTATCTTCCTGTCATCATCTTTTTTTCTAAAGAGTCGTGAACACTGGAGATCAGGGAGAGCACTGGAAATGCAATTTCCTTCCCCATTTCCAGGGGCTTGTGCTGCAGGGTCAGGATGACAAGCTGGGGAGGTTTTCAGGGAAAAGTTCTGCTTGGCCTTTTCAGCTCTTAGCTGGAGCTTGCCCAGGGTAAACAGGATCCTCAGAAATTTTAGCTGCCAGACTGTGATAAACTTCTGCTGAGCATAATATAACACTGATAACTTTTTCCCAGAGGCCTTAAAAACTCCAGACTTGGTGGCTAAGCAGGTAGAAAGCATCTATTTAACCACATCTTGAGAACTGTTTCCTGCCTTTTCTCCTGCCAAACTTCATATCCTTGCTCCAGCACATGGAAGGTTCTAGAATTCTTTTTGACAGGGTGGTGTGGGTATTTTTATTTCTCCACTGTTTGCAAAAATACCACTTCCTTACCCCACCAACTCTATTAGAAGCAACTAAACCTTAAGGAGAGTTGACATATTTTTATAAAAATGCTCTGAAGCAGAGTCTTGACTTGAAAAATTTTCAACATGAGTGGTTAAATTTGGCAAGGTCATAACTACTTAATGTTTTCTGATCTATGCTTTTGTTTGCATTGAACCTTAACTGTAGAGGCAATGACTATGGTCTGTAAAATATAATCAGTAATTTTGGAGGTAACTTTTGGTGAATACTTGTCGTTTCCTTGCAACTCCACTGCAATTGCTAAGGGAGAATTTCAGAAGACTTTTGCTGAGAGCATCTGATCTGCTTGCCAAAAAGTTGATCCACCATGCTTCGGAAACATTCTTGCATTAGAGGAGTGCCTATTTCTAATGTTGATGGCTTCCTTGCTGGATTGTAATGTACAGTAGATTTTTTTTTTTTGAGTTGTTGTGCTATGTCTCTTCTCTCTGACTCAACAGAAAAAAATTACTGTTACTAGATCTTCTCTTCTGTGAAACACGCTAAGCAGAAATCGTCAGGTTGCTGACTCATGGTTTCCTCACATTGCCCTTTGCTGCCAGCCAGGAAATACATGTTTCTTCACAGTGCTTGTGTGTGTGGTGTCTGGGGGAAGGGGTTTAGTGACTCTGCATGAATCAGGCACTAGACCTGCGTTTATCCAGTGACTGTTCAGCAGTCTTGCTGATTGCAACAGTTCTTGCTTTTTGGCTTTCCCTCGTGTTGAATTCCGTTTTCTAAATGCTGTCTTCTTAAGGTTCCCCCCAAAAGATTTTACTTTGTTTTTATTTTTATATAACTACTTGGATGCCTTTTGCCTTTATGCAGTTCTGCTAATTTTTTCCCACTGGTAGTCAAATCTTGGTTTGTGTGGGTTTCCTGAGTTGGAAAGGATTTGAAATGTGGAGAGTAACACCAAAGGAAAAACATTTCTGTCAGCAAAACTAGAGCTGGCTTGTGTTAAACTTGTGGATAGGTTTTGCTTTCTTTAGATTTTGCAAGAATGGGCTATTCTAATAGCTTTTTGCCCCCGAAGTTGCACTGCTGATGTGTGGGTGTTTTTCACCAAAAGATAAGATGTCAAAAGTCTGTTTTGACTGTTACTCTCACTTGGGCTGCTAAACTGTTTATTTTGGCATCTTTTTGGTTGTCTTTTGCTTAAGGAAAATGCTTTCAGTCTGACTGGTTTTCCTGGTAAGAAAATCCAAGGGATATCCTTCCAATTTCTGTTTTTGTAGTATGTCTGTGCTGCTGCGTTACTCAACTGCTTAATACGCCAAAGATGTGTGTGTTGTAAATAATACATTGTGATTTCAGGTGAAGTTACAGCACAACACTGTCACTTTTTGCTGCTGCTTTTCCTTTTCTGGCTTCGGAGGATGGTGGTGTTTCCTGTGTAGTGCCAGACCTTTAGCAGGGTTTCAGCAAGGATTTCATGTGTCTCTGCTCTTGCGTGGTTTGTAGCTTGATATTTAAGCTGACTTAAGGAGCACGAACCGTGAGTTTAGATCCAAATGTCTTGTCTCCCGGGAAACTGCTCTAATCAGTAAGGTACCATACTAAATATACTAAGGACGTCGTGTCCCTCTTTGTCCCTTACCTGCAAACCCACACTGAAAGAAGCGATTTGGATGCTTAGAGGCAAGAAGGGATCAGCATTTCTCACACGAGGGGTAGACCTTGAGGGAGGTAAGATATTTAGATGCTATACAACCACGCTAGCTGGCCAAGGACATCCAGTGCTCAGGGTGACTGCTGTGGATTGAGTGCTTCCCACTTAACTCTTGTCATCTACTGCAGGTGAAGAACAAAATATCAAAAAAACCTAGATGGTTGTCAAGATTATCTGTTGTCAACAGTATGTATTGACAGTTCAGTCTGTCATCATCATTTGGTTAAGTCAGTATAAGAATGCGTTCCCGCCCTTGAGAGTTTAGCCACCTTTCAGGTATCTTTTTGGCTGCTGTAATATAAACAGTAGCATCACTGGCTGCAGTATTGCAACCCCAGAAGGAGGTGGGAATCCTTTGTGGGTGACTGACTCCGCCTTGCTCGTGTTCGTCCTAATGCTTCCTCGATTGATGTGGTGATGCTTGTTTCTAAAAAGCTGAATTTCACATTGTATTGCAGAGAATTGTCCCGATCAGAATCCCCGTCTTAAAAACTGGAGCCCTGGAAAAGATCCGGAAAAGAGAGTTCTTATCAAAAAAGGGGATTTGTTTCGTCTGGACTCAGATGCTACAGTACACTCTATAGTTATACAGGATGGAGGTATGAAATGGCAAGATGAACGACATGCTTCAGTTTACTGCATAGTTTTTATTTCTGTGATTAGATGAAAAATGTCTTGGAATTTTATATTGCAACTTATTGATCAGCTCCCTGCTTTTACTTTTCAGCCTGCTACCAGGCCAGGGATATCATCAAAAAGATGAATTAATTCTGTAGAGTGTTTTCAGTGGAGCATTGACGTGGTTTTCTGTAGGATGTAGTAAAATAAGATTTGTGTAGTAACCTTCCTCATACAAGATTTGATTGTCTTCTAATGGTGACTGTGGTGTGTTAGTAGTTCTACCAAAATGGCAAAAAAAATTAGGAATAAACCAACTAAATTCTTAGATAAATCATAATCGGTAGGAGTTACTTTCCTAAATACTTTTAAACAGATATGAGAGTGTAACAGTTCAATTGATGGGTGTAGAAAATAAATCTGTAATTTTTCTGTTGTTCTTATTGCAGAACTTGGTTCTTTGAGTCCATCTGAATTTTGCTTTTACCTACAGAAATTTTTTTTTTTTTTAGGGTTACTTGTTTTTGGTGATGATAAAGAAGGTTCTAAAAATATTACCTTGAGAACTCGATTTATCCTGATAAAGGATGGTGGAATGCTTCATGTTGGAGCAGAGAAATGCCGCTATAAATCCAAAGCAACAATTATTTTGTATGGGAAGTCAAACGAAGGTGCTGATGTGCCAGAATTTGGCAAAAAATTTATTGGCGTGGGCCCTGAAGGAACACTGGAGTTGCACGGGCACCAGAAGTTATCATGGACTCTTCTGTCAAAGACTATGTATTTCTCAGGGCTGGCTTATGGTCATTATACATTTAAAAAGAATTTTTCCCGTGGACTAAATGTGAGAGTAATTGATCAGGACACAGCAGAGGTTTTGGAAGTGCTGAAGTTTGATACTCATGAATTTTCAGAAGAAAGCTTGAAGCTCCAGAACTTACTGAAAAATGGAAGTCCTGGTCGCATTGTTGCTATTGCTGTAGGAGATTCAGCTGCTAAAAATCTACTGGAGGAAACCAGAGTTACTATTCAAAATCTTCTGGGAAGTAAGTTCGTCAGAGGATTGAGTTACAGGTAAATAATTTGTTTTCCCTTCTGTGCTGAGTGAAGATTAGATATAGATTCTGCTGTCCTTGAGGGATTTGTTAAAGTTTTGCAGCATCTATTCTTAAAGTCTCCAGAGGATTCTCATTGTTGTATGTAGTACTGCAGTAGCAGTATGCAGCGCACAGTATTTTGATAGTGCGGAGACTGACAGTTACCCATAACTGTGTGGTAGACTGTTGCTTACTTGTGATTGCTCTCTTCCACTGTTCTCTACAGAAATTAAAACTGGGTGCAGCAAGGATTTTTTTTTTCTCATTCAAACACACAGAAACAGTTGCTAGGTGAATCTTTTAATGCATGTGACTGTGACTGGAGGAGCAAAGGACGCCAAGATAGAAACAGAATACAGGGAAGGGATGCTAATCCTATATATCAAACAGTGTCTTATTCATACCTGTGCGCTGTTACAGTATGTTACCCCTCTACTGATTCTACAAGGGAGCTGACCTGTAGAAATATTTTGTTACTGAAGTACATGTGTAAGGTGTTTCTATATCTTTTGATCATTCTTTTTGGTTGGTCAGGGTTTGGGTGGTAGGACAGTAGAAGAGTTATAATAGGAAGTATTAGATCAGGAAACTCAAACTGCTGTGCTATTCATTCAGTTGTTGCAAATGACTTTTTGCAGTGCGTGTTCTGAACTTGGCTTTGTGCTGCACGGGGTTAGCAATGCCAGTGAAAGGGACACCCTAACTGTCAGTCTGTTCTTCAGCTTCCATTAAAATGGTGGTGTATAACCTGTTTCCACTTTTCAGTATTTTCCAGGAAATCAGTCGTTTAGGTTTTTTTGTTCTATTCTTACCATTCGCTATCCCCCAATGTCTGGATTCCCATTAGTTTCCTCCCTCTGCTTTGGCAGAGGCAGGCTGGGACATCAGTCAGGATGGCATGTTCTGACCTCTGTTCCAGTCAGGAGCACGTTTATATCGGTGGCTGTCTAAGCATGTGGTCATAGGATGGAAAGTGCTTGCAGCGCTGCCTCTGAAGCAGTTTGGTCAGAGTTGCAGGGGCCTGGATGTCCTGTAAGAAGTACCCCCTCCTGAAGGCAGTGAAGCCCATGTGGTGGTTGTTCAACCAGCCCCAACTTGGCCTGGAGGTGTGGGCTTCTGGTGCTTGGCTCTGCCTGTGACATCCACAGCAGTCGGTATGAAATGAGGAATGTCTTCAGACTGCAGTTGGGAAGAAGCAGCCTTTCCTCCTTCCCTGCTGAACTGATTCCTGTCTGTTTTCATTAGTCAGTAGAGGCTTTGTAAGCACATAAAATTGTCGTCTTCTGCTGTGGAAGACAGATGATAAACTCTGCCTGAACACTCACTGAGGACAGGCAGGGTTGTTTTGTTAAGCCTGTAAAGGCAGTGAAGGATATTTTGGCATGGAGGTGAATACTGTCACATCCCTCTCTCCTTCTGCCTCTTCCTGCAAAATAGCATGCATTAAAATATTTCGGTATTTATTTTAAATGTTGGGATGTGAAACGTTCAGCTTGTTTGCTGCTGCTGCTACTGAAAGGCTGGCCGAGTATGTTCTATTACTATGAACAGGTCAACACCAAACAGTTTCGTTTGACCTTTTAATCCCAATCAGTAAGAACGTCATGAGGGGACTGTAACAAAGGCAAGTGGAATGAAGGTGGTTTTAATATCTGCCTTTGAATCAGACATTAGCAACAGACTACAGTCCAGCTAGCTGACACTGTTTTCGTTTGGGGTGAATGATTCAGCTTTAATGATGCAAAATTGTCCGGCTTTTTAATAGATGATCTCGACTCCTTCCTCTGCACACATAATTATAGCATTACAGAGCAGTAAAGGGCAGCAAATAGTCTTGTTTTCTGAACTCGGTGGCAGCTTTCTGTGGCGTGTGGTTTGTTTTTCATTTCCAAAAGCTTGGATGCGTTAAGCAGAGCTGTGGGAAGGGGAAATGTGTCCAGGACAGTTCCCTGCTCTATGCCAGCACTCAGCCAAGTAGGTGTCTAACTGAGGGAAGGGCCAGCGAGGGGGAAAAAGCAAAAGTCCTTGGTCTCGGCCTTCAGAAACATTGGTGATCCCTCGTGCAAGGGTTATGTAACAGTATGCAGTTCCTTTTCTCTGTGTGAGCATCCTGAAAGATTAAAAAGGTATTGCCCATCCAGTACGGTGATAACTAGTGGCTGCTGCTGGCTGTGTCCATCCCTCCCAGCCTGATGCGTGGGGCTGACCTGGGACTATTGGCCGCTGCTCTGGGATGCCGTGACAGCAGCAGGCTGCAGTGGGAACATTGGTACTGGCTCCTACTCTTCCTTGGTAAAGCTGTTTGGGAGCAGGATCCTGTATCACTTCTCTCTCTCATCTCTTGTGATTTGGTTTTGGAAAAGTATAAACTTGTTGGATGTTGTACTAAAAACGTATCTAAAAGTCTTCTCCATTAAGAGCTCTTGTATTTGCCAATTTGTATATAGAACATCTGATTAATTTAAACTATGTTTCTTTTTAATGAAGTCTGCCCATTTTTTCTTCTGCATTTTGAAGTTGCATTTTAAAATTAATTTCGAAGAGCAGGCGAAAGGATTACTTATTACTTCTGTGCTCCTTGTCCTTTACCTGTTTGTGAAGAATTTGTTAAGGACTGTTACATTTAAACATTTACTTTTGTTTTTCACAGGCAAGCCTGGGCTTTCGTTGGTGTCATAGGTGGTGGAAATTCTTCCTGTAATGAATCGGTGAGAAACTATGAAAATCACAGCACTGGTGGGAAGGCTCTTGCTCAGAAAGAGTTTTTCACAGTGGATGGTCAGAAGTTTGTTGTGAGAGCTTACAGCGAATGGAATGACGGTAGGAAATTGTTTTGTGAAATCCTGTAATTGGGGGAGATGTAAAAAATACTGTATAAGCTTTTTTCACTAGAACTGTTGGTTTCAGTTTCTGAATGCAATTGTAAGTTGTTGGTTTGGGTTTTTTCTTGCTGTGGATGAAGTATGAAGATACAGTTCTTCAGTATAACCTGTTTTCTCAATCTGTATATAGTAGGTGAACAGCATAACATTAAGAGTCTTCATTTTTAGTATACTTAAATGGAGATAGAACATTTTATAAAATGCTGAAACAGACTTTTTTCCTTTTAGTATTTTTTCAGTCATTTATATTTTAAATATAAGCTTCTGAGATTGTGATTATGATGCTAAAAAGAAAAGCTGATAGAAACAGAAGTGTTTTTTTTGTGTTACAGTCTTCTGTTGCTGTTTAATACTGAACTTTAGACTCTAGGTTTTTTTCTCCTACCAAGTTGAATCTGCGGTGTAAAGAGCCTGGAAGGCCTGTCACTTATTTGCTTTTATCCTTAATTCATTTTTGTATTTAAAATATCTTTGATCTGAGTTTAGCTTTTTATGGGCAGTCATCATTATCTGTTTGTGGAATTGCTAACCAATATTGTATTGTCTCAGAATTTTTTTAAGGTAGTCAGTATTTATTTGTTAAGTAAATGAGCTATTTGATACTACTCATTTACTGTTCATTGCAGCCCTGTAAAAATAATAGACTTACATCGAAAGAAATTCCACAGAAATACATCTTTTACTTGTTGCTACAGTAGAGTTGGGGTCAAAAGTAAGCAAGAGTTGTTGAACAGGCACACACTTGCAGGGCTATGATCTTATTGGCATCACAGAGACATGATGGGATGGCTTCTATGACCAGAGTGTGGGAATGGAAGGAAACAGGCTCTTTGGGAAGGACAGGCAGGGAAGAGGAGAAGGAGGTGTCACTCTCTATGTCAATGACCAACTGGAGTGCATGGAGCTCCTCTTGGGGATGGATGAGGAGCTGACCAAGAGCTTATGGGTGAGGATTAAAGGGAGGGCAGGGACAGAGGACACTATAGTGAAGGTCTGCTACAGGCCACCCAACCAGGAAGACAGAGTGGATGAGGCCCTCCGTAGACAGATAGGAGCAGCCACACATTCACAAGTCCTGGTCTTCATGGGGGACTTCAACCACGCCGATATCTGTTGGAGGGACAACACAGCAGGGCACAAGCAATCCCGACGGTTTCTGGAATGCATTGATGACAGCTTCTTTCTCCAAGTGATAGAGGAGCCAACAAGGAGAGGTGCCATGCTGGACCTTGTGCTCACCAACAAGTAGGGTCCCGTGGGGAATGTGAAGCTCAAGGGCAGCCTTGGCTGCAGTGACCATCCAGTGGTGGCATTCAAGATCCTTAGGACAGTGAGGAGGGCACACAGCAAGCTCACTGCCCTGGACTTCAGGAGAACAGCCTTTGGCCTCTTCAGGGGCTTGTTTGGTAGAATATCAAGTATAAAGCTCTGAAGGGAAGAGGGGCCCAAGAAAGCTGGTTAGTATTCAAGGATCACCTCCTCCAAGCTCAAGAGTCATGTGTCC